>JABYQO010000052.1:0-137947 GCA_022606155.1 Trametes elegans | reverse complement strand
TCCAGCTGGGAGACGTGGAAGACGGGGTGGACGGCGCGCATGGAGTCGGGTAATCGAAGCGTGTAGGAGTGCGTCCCCACCTTCGCGATGATTTCGAAGGGACCAAGGAACTTCTCCGATAGCTTCTTGGATGGACGCGTCGTTCGGATGTGCTCGGCCTTCAGGTATACCGGATCTCCGACGTGGAAATCCGGGGCAGGGAGACGGTGCTTGTCTGCCTGCGCCTGGTAGCGGGCCTGTGCTTCCGCGATCTGCGTCCGGAGGACCGAGTGGAGTTCCTCGAGGTCGACTGCAAACTCCCGGGCCCGGGCAGAGGTGAGGTCGCGTTCCGGGTGTACCGCAAGTCCGGGGTGATACCCCTTGTTCGCGAAGAACGGAGAGATCCCGGTGGTTGCGTTAGGAGCGTTGTTGTACGCGAACTCTGCCAACGGGAGTAAGCGGGCCCAGTTGTCCTGCTGGTAGTTGCAGTAGATCCGGAGGTACTGCTCCAGGGTCTGGTTTTACTCGCTCGGTCTGGCCGTCGCCTTCCGGGTGATATCCGGAGGTGAAGTGTAGACGCAAGTCGAGGGCCTTTCCGAGGGAGCGGAAGAAATGGGAGACGAACTCGGAACCCCGATCGGAGGTGACGTTCAACGGAACTCTGTGCTTGGAGAAGATGTGCATGACAAACAGGTCCGCGAGCTCCAAGGCAGTTAAGGTGTCGTGCGTCGGAATGAAGATAGCTTGTTTGGTGAGACGGTCGACGACGACGAGGATGGCGGTGAAGCCCCGGAGTTCGGAAGTTGCTCGATGAGGTCCATTGAGACGGAGTTCCACGGGCGTTCCGGGATCGGGAGTTGCTTGAGTGTCCCATAGGGGAGGTGCCGAGGGGTCTTCGCGCACGCGCACTGGGTGCAGGACTTCACGTAGTCCCGGACGTAGATTCGGAGTCCCGGCCATGCATAGTCGCGGAACACCAAGGCCTGTGTCTTGTTCTGGCCCCAGTGTCCGGCAGTCGGGTGGTCATGGCGAGACCGGAGGACTCGAAGGCGGAGGTCCGAGACGTCCGGCACGTAAATCCGGTCGTTGAAACAGAGTAAGCCTTCGTCGTTCCAGGACCAGCGTGAGTCGCCCTTGGTCGCGGCGGCGCGTGCGGCAGAGAGTTCGGGGTGGTGCGAGCCTGCAGCTTGGGCAGCACGGATGTCCGAGCGGAGTTGTTCTTCGTCCAACAGGAAGGTTGCTCGGAGTACCGGTTCCCGGAGGCACGTCGCCCGGAGGGAGGAGGCGAGCTGCTCCTGCGTGAAGACGGGTCGGAAGTTGTGAGGGTTGACTACGGAGTAGTCACTGCCCCCCTCCTTTGGGTAGACGTCCCACCGTCGAGTGAGCGCGTCCGGTTTTGCGCCGAGTTTTCCGGGGCGGAAGCGGATGACCAGGTTGAATTGCGACAGGAACTCCGACCAGCGGGCTTGTCGGCGTGTAAGGAGTTTCGTGGTGGAGAAGTACTCGAGGTTCTTGTGGTCCGTAACGACGTCGATCGGAGTTCCGGCGCCCTCGAGATAGTGCCGCCAGTTCCGGAAGCACTCACAAATCGCCAGGAGTTCCTTGTCGTGAGTGTCGTAGTTAAGTTCCGCTCCGGTCAGAGTCCGGGAGTGGAACGCAATGGGATGGAGTTCCCCGGACTCCGTGGTGATGGAGAGGATGCCGGCGATGGCGTAGTCGGACGCGTCGGTTTCGACGGTAAGCGGGCGGTCGGGTTCCCAGTGGTGCAGGATGGGTGCGGATGTGAAGGCCTTCTTGAGCGCGTTGAAGGAGTTCCGGCATTTTTCGTCGAAGTTCCACGGAACTCCCTTGCGCGTCAAGCGTGTTAGGGGAAGGACGATCTCGGAGTAGTTGTGGATGAACCGACAATAGAAGTTCGCAAATCCGAGGAACGACTGGATGTCCCGAACCTTCCGGGGTTCCGGCCAGTCGAGGATCGCCTTTACCTTTGACTCCGACATGGTCAGGCCTTCGGGCGACAAGATGTAGCCGAGGTACTCGACGGACGTGGCGTGGAACTCGCATTTGTCCGCACGAGCGAAGAGCTGGGACTTCCGGAGCCTCCGGAGGACTTCCCGGACGTGCTCCCGGTGTTCCTCGACGGAGTCCGAGTAGATGAGGATATCGTCGAGGTACACCACGACGCACACATCCAGGAGGTCCGCAAACACCTCGTTGACGAAGCGTTGGAAGGCCGCCGGGGCGTTCGAAAGTCCGAAGGGCATGACAAGCCATTCGAAAGAACCGTACCGGGTCCGGAAGGCCGTCTTCCACTCGTCGCCAGGTGCGATCCGAACGAGGTTATAGGCGTGGCGGAGGTCGATCTTAGTGTAGATACGGGCCTTCCGGGGGGTGTCGAGGAGGTCCGAGACGAGGGGTAGCGGGTACCGGTCCTTCCGGGTGATCTTGTTGAGCCCCCGGTAGTCCACGCACAGGCGAAGCGAACCGTCTTTCTTCTTGACGAAGAGGACCGGAGCTCCGCACGGCGAGTTGGACGGCCGAATGAAGCCCGAACGGAGGTTTTCCTCGATATACCCGCGCAGCGTGTCCAACTCCACCTGGGACAGCGAGTATACCGGGCCGAGAGGTGGAACCTTGCCTTCTTCAAGGGTGATCTTGAGGTCGTAAGGCCGGTGTTCCGGGAGGGTGTCCGCCTTCCTCTTGCTGAAGACGTCCGCGAACTCGTGGTACTCCGGTGGAACTCCGGACAAGTCCGGCACTTCCTCCTCAACCGACGAGCTGCGTGCCTTCACAGAGTTCAGCGAGACGGCCGACAGATTGAGAGTGAAACTCTCAGCCCCGGGCAGCCGGCACGCACGCACAAAGGCGGCGGCGTTAACCAGCGTAATCCGGGGTTCTGAAGGGAGGTCCGAAGGAGTGTCCGACAGGGGGTCCGAAGAGGGGTCCGAGGGGGGAGAGGTCGTAGAATACGACTCTGCCGGGGGAACTCCGACCACGACGGGCGGAGGTCCGGACAGAGAAGCCGAGGGCGCCAGGGGTTCTGAAGGTACAGGACGCGTCGGAGGCACCGTCCGGAATTGGATGCTGCGCTTCTTCCAGTCAATCAAGGGATTGTAAGCGGAGAGCCAGCTGTATCCCAGGACGGCGGAGACCGACTTGTCGAGCGGAGTTACGAAGAATTCGACCGACATGACCTCTCCCGAGGAGAACTGAATGGGCAGGGTGGAAGTCCGAGAAATGACATGGTTTGACGAACCGTCAAATAGTTGTAAGCGGATGGGAGGTACAGGATTCGTCGGAAGTCCGTGGCGTTCTACGAAAGCTGAGTCCACGAAGCAGTGCGAAGACCCGGAGTCGACGAGCGCGCGGAATTCCGAACGGACGAGCTCGGAGAACAGGGTGACATAGAGGGAAAGGGGATCGGAAAGAGCGGACGCGTTGAGCCGGAGTACCAAGAGGGGTTCCGTGCCGGGAGGGTCAACGCAGTCCTCGCCTGACACGGAAGGCCGAGGACTGCTGTCTAGTTTTTTGGCTCCTCCACCGGCTCGGCGTCCTCCTGGACGTCCGACTGGGGGTCCGACGGCTCGAGTTCGGAGGTCTGAGCAGCGCGACCCTTGGCGGGGGAGGCGGACTTCTTCGGGCAGACCGCGGACACATGTCCGGCCCCGCCGCAGAAGAGGCAAAGGTTGTTCGCGAACCGGCGCTGCCGTTCCTCCGGAGTCAGCTTCCCGTCCTTGCCCAGCTTGTCCGAGTAGGGCTTGGAGGTTGGCTTGGCTGGGGTCTTAGAAGGGGTCGGAGGGTTCTGGGAGGTGGAGGCGGACGACGGAGAACTTGCGGCAGGAGATGACGACTTGTACGGAGTTCCGGACCTTGGCTCCGAGGCGGTCTTTGCGGGGGTTGCTGACGACTTGTGACTTCCCGAAGACTCCCTGGCTTGCTCCGCCTTGCGTTCCCAGTACCGATGGTCCAGGGACTGCGCGAGGTTGCGGAGTTCCTCCAAGGAGTCCGGCTTGCCAACCTCGGAGATCCGATCCTTGAGCCGGGCCGGAAGTCCTTTGTAGAACTGGTACCGAAGAGCAGCTCTACCCCAGCGGACTTGCGTCGCGAGCCGAGTAAACTGGGTAATGTACTTCGCGATCCGCTGGTTATCCGCCATCCGGAGGTTCTCGAGGTCGTGTTCGGCTTGTCCAGTTACGTCGTAAGGGCCGAAGTTGACCCGGAGTTCCTCCTGGAACACCTCGTAGGAGTACAGGAATTCCGGCGGGTTTCCGGACTCGCGCTCCAGGAGGTACGGTTCGAACCAGGCGAGGGCCATACCCTTGAGGTAGGAGATGGCGTAGGTGACTTTCTTCTCGTCGGTATCGAACGTCCTAGGGCGGGCCTTGAAGACTAGTTCCAGCTGCATGAAGAACGAACGGAGCTTGGTGGGATCCGATCCGTCAAACTGGTTGGGCTCCCGAACATTGCTGCGTTCGGATGATGCGGACGGAGGTCCAGTGTGGGCAGCGGAAGTGGTCTGGGTGAGCCGGAGCGTCTGGGCGAGCAGCAGCATAGCCTGCGCCAGGTCCCGTTGGGGGTCGGATGGGGGTGCAGAAGTTGGGTCGGGGAGGTGAGGTGGATATTCGCGGAGTTCCGGGGCTGGTGCGGCAGGCTGCGGGCTCGACCGAGGCGGTGCGACGAAAGGGTTGTTGGGAGACGTCCGCGGGTTGCCGGAAGGGATACGAGGCGGGTTGGTGGGTGTGGATTGGGGAAAACCGAGTAGTGGAGCTCCGGGGAGGCGAGACGGAGATGTCTCCGGAGTTCCAGCATGTGACTCGGCTAAGGGGGACTGAGTGGAGACGTCGAGAAGTGGTTGCGAACCCGCGGGACGTGTGGGAGTGGTCGGATCCCCGACGGGGACCCGAATGCGACGCGCAGAGAATCCGGACCAAACGCCTTCGGGTTCCGTAGACATGACGAGACCCTCAGTGTGAGTTCGGATACACTGTTAGGACGCGTGCCGTGGCAGACCGATGGATGAGGCGGGGTTCCGAGGGATGACCGGCGGAGTTCCGGCCACGACACGGGGATGGTGGGGACTTGGCGAAACTATTGGTAACGCCCTGAGCGATCTCGTCGGGTGTCCCCTACTTACTAGAGTTCACCGACGCGAAACGGAAGACCGAAGGTGACCGACGGATGTCCAAGACGGGAGTCCGAGGAATGAAGGTGTATTGCGAGTAAGTACCCGAGAGCGTAGAGTAGCGGAGGGCAACGAGCAGGGAGTAAGAACAAGTATCCGAACTGAGGCAAAGGCTACTACCAGCGCGCCTTATATACTAAGCGAGCCTAACATATAAGGAAGGGGGCTTGCGTCACGGACATCGGAACTCCGGTGGGTCCGAGGTCCCTTGACGCAAGCCAAGAGAATAGAACTTCTACTAGGAACTCTATGACGCCAGCGCAAGGAAAGGTCGAGAACGTACTAAACATGGAAAGTCCGGAAGTCCTAACGGAACTCCTTCGGGGTCGCTCCGGAGGTCCGGCATGGACCGTGACAGTAGTCCTTAGTGCCCTGGAGATAGCGTAGGATGTACTTGTCAAAGTTCCAGTGCATGTCAGATGGATTGGCGTTGTACTTGGACAACCGCGTTACGGCAAAGTCGATGTCAGGGCGCATCCCAAGAGTTGCGTAGAGAATACTGCCAATCAAACTCTGGTAGCGCTTCCGAAAGGAATTGGTGGCAGTCTGCTTAGATTTCTCCAAGACAGCACCAGCAGGGAGAGGGGTGCGAGCTGGCTTGCAGTCAGCCATGTTGAAGCATTCGAGGACGGACTGGATGTACTCCAACTGGTCGATGTCGATAGTACGCGTGCTACGGTCACGGGTAATGCAAAGACCGAGGAAACGCTTGACTGGTCCTAAGTCCGTCATCTTGTACTGTCCGCTCAACGTGTCCTTGACCTGCTTGATGTGGCTAGGCCAGTCGCCAAAGAGGAGTAGGTCGTCAACATAGAGTACGACAATTGTAACGAAATCCCCCCCTTTTCGCTGATATATGTAGACTCCGGCATCAGAGTATGTCCATTTGAATCCCATGTCAAGGAGAGACTTGTGGATTCTGGCATTCCACTGACAAGATGCCTGCTTAAGGCCATAGATAGCCTTCTTAAGCAAACAGACGTAGTTCTCCTTGCCGCGTACAACCCAACCTTCCGGTTGTTCCATGTAGATCTCCTCCTCCAAGTCGCCGTTCAGGAATGCGGTCTTTATGTCCATAGACTCGATGTCCCAGTCCTCAAGCGCAGCATGCGCGAGGAGGTAATGAATCAATTCAAACCACGCTACAGGCGAGAAGGTTTTGTTGTAGTCCTCCCCCCAGATCTGGGTAAAGCCCTTGGCTATGAGGTGAGCCTTGTACCGTCCATCATGCTTAATGTCATATGCCCAATGATTGGTGACAATGTGACGGTTCTTAGGGTGAGGTACAAGGATCCAGGTTTTGTTTTCCAGAAGCGAGTCATACTCAGCTTTCTCAGCAGCTTGCCACTTGGATGCTTCAGGTGAACGCATGGCTTCCCTATGGGTATTTGGTAAGCCTGCCTTATACTGAGTGGCAGCGAGAAAAGCAAGTAGAGTCTCTGCTTGTTCGTGCTGAGTACCATCCGCATTCATACGTGCATCAACCCGAGCAGGGGGTTCATCACCGTACGTACTGTCCCCATAGCGCTTAGGCGGTCGGACCTCACAATGAGGCTTATCGCGGGCAATGCTAGGACCTCCCACTGGCTCATAACGGCGGCGCACATGGGCAGGACGTGGAGGGGGAATAGGCGGAGGTGTGGGTAGACGTTCAGGTTCAGCAGGGGCTTCTGGCTCTGGAGCTGGAGGAGCGGGTGGAGGAGCAGGAGCAATTGGAGGTTCCAGAACCTCAGGCTGAGGCTCTAGAGGTTGGATAGGAAGAGGAGGGAGCACGTCGTTATCAGTGTTCGAGGCTTCATCAGATGGCTTGGTGTACTCTGGGAATGGACTATCATCTGGGGTAACAGGATGATTGCTGGGGGTTTTGCGTGCAGAGAAAGACTCCTCATTAAATGTCACATCGCGAGACACAACAATAGAGCGGGTGCCTGGGTTCCAAAATTTGTACCCCTTTGAACCAGCTTTATACCCCACAAAGGTCATCTCGACAGCCTTCTTGTTGAGCTTTCCAGTGCGCTCTGACTTCTGCACATGAACATATGCTTTGCACCCAAAAACGCGGAAGTAGGACACATCAGGGATGGTCCCATCCCAGACCGTAATGGGGCAGCACCATTTAAGGCGACGCATGGGCTGACGATTGTAGACATGGACGGCTGCTTCCATAGCGAGCTGCCAGAAACCATGGCTGAGTCCAGCTTGGTGGAGCATGGACATGGCCTTCTCGACGATGGTACGGTTCCAGCGTTCTGCACATCCATTCTGCTGAGGCGACATGGGCATAGTCTTATGGTGCTCGATCCCATGTTTGCGAAGATGATTGGTGAATTCCTTTGAGGTGTATTCCCCCCTGTGATCAGAACGGACTTGCTTGATCTTCTTGCCAGTCTGGTTCTCAGCCCACACCTTGTAGTCATTAAACACACGGAAAGCATCAGACTTGTACTTAAGGTAATAGGCACAAGTGAGACCAGAGTAATCGTCAATGAAACCAGCGAAGTACGAGTAACCGTTGATCGAGCGGGTATGCATGGGGCCATCCAGATTAGTGTGTACAAGCTCAAGGGGCTCAGTTGCACGCTTCTCTGAAGGAGAGAAGGACAAGCAATGGGATTTGCCAAAGGCGCATCTGTCACATGGTTCACCGTCTGCAGGGTTGATAGCATCAACACCCTTTACGTTCAAAGGAAGCTTGGAGAGAGCCTCCTTGCCTGCATGTCCAAAGCGACGATGCCAGGTCTTATAGGTGCAAACGTTTAGGTCGAGCTTAAGACTGTCCACAATCTCGAGTATACACTCATAGAGATTGGTGCGCGGGTTGTGATGTGCCTCCAGGATTTTACGTCCTGTGATTGTAATCGTAGCACCATGAGCAACAGAGCCCTTGGGCAGCCTGTTGAAGATGGTCATCTTCCCGTCTCCTTGGAAGATGGAATAACCTTGCCGCTCAATGGTACCAGTGGAGAAGAGTTGTGATGCTGCTTTAGGGACATAGCAGACATTAGGTAGTGTTATCTTCCACTTGACACCATTGATGTACATCTCAGCTTTAATGGTACCCTCGCCAACACCAAGTACAGAGCTCCCGCTTCCAGCAGTGCTGAAGACAACGGGGTTGGTATACTTGTGATATGTAGCAAAATCTGCAAGGTTCCAGGTGACATGCTGAGAGGTTCCTGAATCCATAAGCCAATGAGTAGGAATCACGCCAGCAGCATTAGCCGCACGATAGAAAGAAGCGTGCATTGAGGCGTTCTCAGAGGAGGAGGTGCCTGCGGACTCAACTACAAGTACATTGGCAGCAGGAGCAACGATCTGAGCGGTATTGGTAGTGTCCTTTTCCTTCCCCTTGTCCTTCTTCTTCCCACCATTGCCCTTGCCTTTGGAACGTAGTTCGGGGTGCTTCTTGTAGCAAGTGGACTTGTGGTGAGTCGCACTACCACAGTGGGTGCAAGGACCCTTTGGCTTAGGCTGCATCTTGGAGATGCGGGAAGTGGACTGTCCGGACTTGCGCATGGACTCCTTAGTGAGGGACTCCGCAAGGATGATGTCAACGGTGAGATTCTCAAGTTGCGTCGTTGCCATAAGCGCAGAGATCATGGAGCGGTAGGACTCCGGGACCTTGGACAGGAGGATGAAGGCCTGGATCGTCTCCTCAAGCTTGATCCCATTGAAGGAGATCTCATGGAGGCGGGTGACAATCTTGCTCGACTGGTCCTGAATGGACTTCTGGTCCGACATTCAACCTTCACTGATGAGGGCTTCAAAGAGGCCCCAGACGTGCGCGCTGTTCAGTTTCCCAAACTTGGCTTGCAGCGCGTCCCACACCTGCTTCGCAGTAGCAGTTGTGCCATTAGTGGATGCGGCAGAATCCAGGATGTAGTGGAAGCTAGGCGCGGTTTGTATGTAGATGAGACCAGCAGCCTTGTTGTTTTGCTTCCTCCACTCCTTAGTGGCTTTCGCATTAGTAGCGGCAGGTGGAGAGCCTGAGATGGTGTCCCAGCAGTCAGCAAACATAAGGTAACCCTTCATCTCCGCAGCCCAGTCCGCATACTGAGCGGCGGAAGAGAGAGCAGGAACAGATTCTGGTTTGATGTCCCCCATGATGAGGAGAAAGAATTTGGGGGAATCGGTGAAGTCTTCACTGAAGTCTAGATCAAATGGAGTTGGAGAGGGCAAGAGTGAAGAGACTTCAGAATCTGGGAGAGGAACAGTTGTAGGAGATGGGGGAGCAGACTGAGGGAGTGGAACACAATGTGCGACTTGATCCAGATAAGTAGGTACAGCCCAATCAGGAATGCGCCTTGGTCGAGTATTACGATTTGGGCAGGGCTGTACAAAGCACTGATAATAGAGGCCGCAATCCTGGTAGTAGTGATAGTCTTCCTCTTCGGCTGGGTTGTATATGTGGTTTAGACCAGAACAGTCATCGAGGCCGTGGGAGGAGTCAGAAGAAGAGCCATTAAGGTCTGCGTCAACTTCCTCTTCAGAATCTAGGACCAGGGGTTCTGTGGTTGTGGGCTCCAAAGTGGTTCAGGGAAGCACAATGATTGACTTGCTGTGTGCACGAGAAGAGAGATATGAACACCTATTCAGGTGCACCAGGAATCCAGGCAGCCAATATGCCCAAAGACCCAGGTAGAAGTCGCCAACTGTGCCCAAGAAAGCTAGTAGGTACATATGGCTATCCAATGCAAAAAGCTATAGTAGGGAGGGTCCAAACGGTTGTCCTCCAGTCCAAAGCTCAGAACGAGCCTGGCTACGACGACTGGCAGCTGCAAGTGCAGGGCCTGGTCGAAGTATATGTGAAGAAAGGCCGGACTACAAAAGGCCTGTGTAGCTAAGTGCGTGCGAGTACGTAGGGCTAGTAAAAGCACTCAGGGCTGCGTCACAAGCACAGAAATGTCCCCCTGGTAGCAGTGTCAGCGGGCACAGTCAAGAGGTTAGGAAGATGGAGGAGGGTGTGCACAAACCAGCGAGGTCAACGAAGCAAGGGTGCATGCGTGGTGTTAACGATGAGGAGCAACCGGTTAGAGCTCAGGGCTCATAACCTGATGAACTCTGAACCTGTGAAGGCTGTAAGCCGCACAAAGAGAGGTCTTCAGTCTGTGAGAGAATGACTATGATTGCATAGTACTGTACCTGTAAGCCGCACAAAGAGAGGCTACAAGTACTAGTAAGTAAACATGTAGGAACACATAGGTAATGTGGGACTTACTCTTCAGTCTGTGAGAGAACGACTGAAGAGCAGGAGCCTGCAGAGTCCTCCTTATATACTACTGAGGGAGGACAATGAATAAGCATAGAGAAGAGATCATATGACCGTCCAGAGGACGCTGACTGAGCGAGGAGGGACACTGACTGAGCGAATGTAGGACGATGAGTAAGAACGAGGCATGTGATGTCCATGGATGAGTAACACTAAGCTCCAGACAGGTCTAGAATAGTCAGGAGCATTGTAGAACATACCAGAACCATAGGTAGGGATGGTAGGATGCCAAGTAAGTACAGAACAAAAAGAATGTACATATATGGTAAGTAGGAAAGTCCATGCCAGCGTATTATAGATGCACGGCCACTAACACTGCCACTCCCGGTCCGGCACAGCCGTAGACACAGAAGTTCAACACCGAGGGGCTCGAGTTGATGGTCGGTGCGTGCATCTGCATGGTACACGAGTCCAAGCGTCCGGGTCGCCTTGAGGTAGCAAAAGACTCACTTGGCGGCCGTAACATGCATAGTACTCGGGTTGCTAGAGTACTGGCTCAGCTGCTGGACAGCATGAGCGATGTCTGGGCGCATACCAAGGGACGTATACATCAAGGAGCCTACCATGGCTTGGTAGAGCGCTTTGGTGTCCGGGTCCTCAGGTCCATCATTGGCACGGAGTTGCACGTTCGCATCAAGAGGAGTGTTGACCGGGTTCGCATTGGACAAGCCAAAATGGGCAAGAATCAGGTTGATGTACTGTGACTGGCGCAGCGTGAGGATGCCGGCTTCGCGGTCGCATGCAATCTCGAGGCCGACAAGTTGTCATGCTTCGCCAAGCTTGCTGACTTCAAAGTACTGGCTGAGTTCATTGTATAGCTTGTCATTGTCTTCACGTGTAGTGGCTAGTGTGATCATGTCGTCAACGTGAACACCTACAATCCAGATCTTGGACTGGGCATGACGGACATAGATGCACAGGTCGGAGACAAGACATGTGAACCCAAGCTTGCTGAACTTGTCGTCAAGTTCTGAGTTCCACTTGCGGCCGGACTGTTTCAGGCCATAGAGTGTGCGACGAAGTCGGCAGGCTTCCGGTGTTCCGTTCTTGTACATGGGCGGTTGCCACATGTAAATCTCCTCACGCAGTTGGCCATTGAGGTACGCACCAACTACGTCAATGACTTGCATGTCTAGATCTATCTGTGTGCTGAGAGCAAGGAGAGTTTGGATGGATTCGAGTCGGGCTACTGGGGCGAAGGTTTCAACGTAATCAACGCTGGGGATCTGTGAGAATCCTTGTGCAACCAATCGCACCTTGTATTTGGTGATGCGGCCGTCAGAGTTGCGCTTCAAGTGGAAGACCCATTTGCAGCCAATGGGCTTTTGATCTGGCAGACATGGCATCAGCTTGTATGTGCCAAGGTGCTCGAGTTGGGCGATCTCACGGTCCATCGCAGACTTCTACTCGGGCCAGTCCTGGCGCAATTGAGCGTCTGCGAGGGACTGCGGGTCATCATTTGCGTTGACAAGCAATGCAAAGTCTTCATTATCATCTTTGAGGGCGATGTGGGATGTGTCGGGCACAACACGCTCCCATCCAGAGGGCGCACATTGTGCAGAAGGATTGTTGATTGGGCAGTATGCAGCTGGGCGTCCTTGCGCGATAGCGTGGTAGTCTGGACGTCCAGTTTTGGCAAATTGGTCCGCTTGTCATGTGCTCATGCGGAGAGGAATCCGAGAGGGGGACGGCTTGTTTTGGAAAGGTGCAGGCACAGGCACCACCGGAACGCCCGTTGGATCAGCCGCAGGTGGCTGCTGGATCTCCTGCTCCCCCTCAGCCACCGGAGGCGTGTCGACAGACGGGACGGAGTCCTCGGACTCCCCCTTAGCAAATACCATGTTGCGTGAAGTCGAAACTTGACGAGTCTCAGGGTTATAGTAGCGGTAGGCCTGTGATTCCTCTGAGAAACCGACAAACTTGCAAGGTTTCAATTTGCGGGCGAGTTTGTGTACATGGGTGTCTTACTGCAGCACCCAGCAGTCTGTCCCAAACTCGCGAAGGTGTGAGACGTCGGGCTTGTGGCCCCAGAACGCCTCAAATGGGGTCTTGTCGGGTATAGTGCGCGTCGGGGACCGGTTGACAAGGTAGATGGTGTAGGAAATGGCCTCGGGCCACAGGAACAGGGGTAGATCGTGTTCGAAGATCAGCACTTGTGCCACATTGAGAATGGTGAGGAAGCCGCACTCGGCTATCCCATTCTGGGCAGAGGAGTGCGGCGCGGTGAGCTCGAAGTGGATTCCGTGGGACCGGAGGAATTATTTGACATCTTCGTTAACAAATTCCTTTCTGTTATCGAAATGGACGGCCTTCATGTGCTTGTCCACCTGGTTCTTGAGGAACACACGGTAGGACTGCACGAAGTGCAGCTGCTGCTTGTCCTTGGAGAAGTAGCAGATGCAATGGCAGGTGTAGATGTTAGTGAACATGGGGAAATAGAGTTCACTGTGTATACCTTTCACATGTGTGGGGCCCCACATGTCGATCACGGTCATGTCTCCGATGTTGTGGTATTGCGTGAGAGACTTTTGGGGGAACAGTTGGACATGTTGCTTAGCCTGGATGCACGTGGTGCACTAGCTGCTTACAGGGACGGACTCATCGACGGCCATGCCTGTGACAAGGCCGCGCTGGATGAGTAAGCGGAGGTAGTCGTGATTCAGGTGGGCGAACACATGGTGCCACTTGTCCCACATGCACCGCTCGAGGGCGGTGAATATACATTCGGGGCCAGACCCGACGAAGAGTCAGTACAGACGGCCGGACTTCGAGCCGGTTGCGAGTAGCTCTCCGTTGGGCGCACAAATCTCAATGGTGTTCCCGTGGAACATGATGCGCGTGCCCCGCTCTGTGATGCGCAAGACCGAGATGAGGTTGTGGGTGGCCCCGGGTATGTGGGCGACGTCAGAGAAAGTGAGCTCGTTTGTGAGCTTGTGCCCAATGTGCAAGACGAGAGGAACGGTCCCGTGTCCAAGCTGCGGGACCTCGTGGCCACCAACACCTTTGATTGTCTTGCCCAGTGTTTCGGTGTAATCGTAGAAGGCGATGCAGTCGCGGCAGATGTGGAGGGTCACGCCTGAATTGAGATACCAGGCATCGGAGGCGGCGGCAAGCGCGAGGTCATCATTGGGCTGTGGTGTATTGTCAACCACCCAAATAGTCCCGAAACTCGGTTCAGCGGGCTCGCTACCTGAGTTGCTCAGTTCAGCAATGTTCACGCGGTGTGAATTAAAACGGGGAGACTGCTGCGACGAGCGGACAGTCTGCTGGATGTGGGCGTGCTGCTCAGCGGAGGCAGGTGGCGAGTGGCACTTGTCTTGCTTGTGCCCGCGCCGGCCGTAGTTGAAGCACGTAAAACGCGAATCGTCACACGTGTTTCGGGAGAACAGCGCGGGCTCTGAGTCTTTGGTGTGCTGCTTGAGTCGGTGGTCCTCCTGGAGGATGCGCGCAATAAGCTTTGCGGACAAAAGCTTGGCGGGCTGGTCCTCAGCAGGTGGAAGGAGGTCCGTGGGGTTGATCGCGCATATGAACGTGTCCCACAAATCTGGTAAGGAAGTGAGTATTGTCATAGTGAAGTCTGAGTCCGAAAGCTTCTGCCCAAGGGCATGAAGCTTGGAACGGTACGTATGCATCTGCCAGAGATGTTCCTCAACATCTCCAGCATCGGGGCACTGCGCGCGGAACAGCTTCTGTTGTGCTGTGACAATCCCAATGGGTCTGGCAGGCTGGAACATGTCGCGTAGGGTCTCCCAGGCCTCCTTTGTGGTGAGAGCATCCTGGGCATACACGAGTACATCCTTGGCGAGCCGGAGTCTGATGGCTCTCAAGGCCTTGGTGTTCTTCTTCCTCCAATCGGCTTGCTGGGCTTCCGCTGTGGGCATGGTCGTGCTGTTGCCGGCGATGTGCTCCCAGAGGTCAAGCTCAGCGAGTATGTCGGTCATCTGGATGCGCCAGGTGACATAGTTGTCGCCCTTGAGGGGCTCAATGTGGAAGGAAGAAGAGGAAGAGTCGTCGGACATGTCAAAAAGGGGTAACACTGGTTTAGGGTAAGGGGTAAGATCGAGGTACGAGATGCAAGATCAAGGTCGAGGCACGAATGACGTGAGGGGTTATGAATATAGTAATTGGCCGCTTTTGGAATGCAGAGTCGGGTTCGGAATCGGCGAACAGTAATGGCAATGGGTACGGGGTCAGAGCCTAAGCAGGGCTCATAACCTGTCGAGAGTTGAGCGAGGACAACGTAGAGTAGTGAACGTGGATGGCGAGAGTGTCTGTTAGGACGCGTGCCGTGGGCAGGCAGATGAACAGAGACAGGGTTCCGGAAAGGCCGGCAGAGTTCCGACCACGACACGGGGATGTGGGGACTTGGTGAAACTATTGGTAACACCCTGAGCAATCTCGTCGGGTGTCCCCTATTTACTAGAGTTTACTGACAAGAGACGGAAGACTGAGGTGTCTGACAGATGTCCGAAACGGGGGTCCGAAGAACGGAGTTGTATTGCAAGAAGAGTACCGAGGGGCGTAGGGTAGCAGAGAGTAATGAACAAGTATCCGAACTGAGGCAAAGGCTACTACCAGTGCGCCTTATATACTAAGCGAGCCTAACATATAAGGAAGGGGGCTTGCATCACGGACATTGGAACTCCGGTGAGTCCGAGATCCCTTGATGCAAGCCGAGAGAATGGAAGTTCTACTAGGAACTATATGACGCCAGCGCAAGGAAGGTTCGAGATCAATGCTAAACGTGGAAAGTCCAGAAGTCCTAACGGAACTCCTTCGAGGTCGCTCCGGAGTTCTGGCACGGATCGTGACAGTGCCCCCCCCCCTAGGCCCGAGCCCCCGAGGGCCATAGCGTGACCACGGTATTGACACCAAGTGCCTAATGGGGGCCATAGCGTGACCACGGTATTGACACCAAGTGCCTAATGGGGGCAGCGCGGATTGCCCGTTGTTGAAACAGAGGACGAGGCGGAGCGCCTGCGAAGCTTGTCTGGGTTGGCAGCTATAAGAGCCCTGCTTGTGGGCGGCCCAAGCCCCAACCCCAAAACCCAACCACAACCACTCCCACTCAGCCCAACCCTAGTCCCCCCCAGCAGCATGTCCGGCATACCCCCACTGTGTACCCTCAAGGAGCGTCTGGCGGCGGCCGAGGCGGAGATGGCGCGGTTGCGCGCGGAGGCTGAGCACGAGCAGCGGGAGGAGGAGGAGCACGAGCGGAGGGCAGCGGAGGCCACGGCGGCGGAGGCAGTCAGGGCGGCGGAGGCGGCCAAGGCAGCGGAGGTGGCTAAGGCAGCAGAGGCGGCTAAGGCGGCGGAGGCAGCAAAGAAGCGGGCCGCCGAAGGAAGTCCGTCGGCATCCGAGACGGCGCCGAAGACAAAGAGGACGCGGGCGGCTGTGGCCAAGGGAAAGGCCCCGGAGAAGCCCCTGGTGGAGTCCAGGTACGTCCGTTGGACTCCGTTGGATTTCCGGCTAACTTGGGTTTTTAGGGTCTCTTGCAACGTGTGCGCCCGCATTAGGCAGCTCTGTTACTACTGCGACAGCGCGAAGGTGCGCTCTTGCATCAAGTGCCACCACCGCAAGACCGCTTGCCAGACCGATGGCAAGCCCTCCACCGGCCCAGTCCTGGAGGAGCCGACCGAGGGGTCCGGCGCCAACACCGGGGTGCTACGCCCCGACGGCCGGGTTCACGCACCGGGGCCCGGACTTCCGCCCCTACATCTGGGAGTTCCGGAGGCGCCGCTCTCCAGGCGCCCACTTGGGCAGCAAACCCGGAGTCCTCTGACCTTCTGTCGGGGGACCAGCTCCTTCACATGGTCCTGGCGGAGCTCCAGGGCTTCCGGCAGGACCAGGCGTGCGCCCAGGCCATGCACCAGTCCACGCAGCGGGACGTGGCGCTCCTGCGCGCGGAGATCAAGGAGTTCAAGGAGGCCGCGCAACTCTTCCGCAAGGAGACCGTGGGGGCCCAGGAGCGCTACCAGGCGCTCGTGGAATACATCGAGGACCACCGCGAGGAGGACGAGGAGGAGTTCGTCCCGGAGCCGGACGAGGCGGCGGACGCGGCGGCTGCGAGCGCGGAAGAGGCGGCGGAGGCCGAGGGTGACGAGTCGGGGTCCGGGTCGGAGGAAGAGTCGGGGTCGGAGGAGTCTGGTTCGGGAGACGAGGGCGAGGAGGAGTCGAGTTCAGGGGATGAGGGTGATGAGGGGGAGGAGGAGGACAGGAGTTCCGGATCGGGCCCGAAGTAGACTGACGGAGTTCCGGGGGTCGTACACTACAGTAAATAGCAAAGTGGTGAAATGTAGCAACTTCTTGGGTCATAAGTAAGGGTGAACTAAGTGATAAAAGAGCGGCCTAATAAGTGCATCAAAGAACTTTGTCTAGCGGTCCTGGTTTGTCCGGGTACTTCCGGTGGAAGTTCGTGACTAGCTCCTGCACGTGTCCGAGTTCCGTGGCCAAGATCCACGAAGTCTCTTCGTCCGTACCCTCGTAGCCAGCCCAACGGACTAGGTACAAGAGTTTACAGGACTTCCGGCATCGGTCCAGTTTGGAGTCCAGGATCTCCGAGATCTCGTACTCCGGTTCTCCGTTGACGATGACTGGAGGCAGAGGCGGCTGTACATGTCCTGGAATTCCATTCGGTGTGGTGGGCTCCAGCTGGGAGACGTGGAAGACGGGGTGGATGGCGCGCATGGAGTCGGGTAATCGAAGCGTGTAGGAGTGCGTTCCCACCTTCGCGATGATTTCGAAGGGGCCAAGGAACTTCTCTGATAGCTTCTTGGACGGACGCATCGTTCGGATGTGCTTAGCCTTTGGATACACCGGATATCCGACATGGAAATCCGGGGCAGGGAGATGGTGCTTGTCCGCCTGCACCTGGTAATGGGCCTGAGCTTCCGCGATCTGCGTCCAAAGGACCAAGTGGAGTTCCTTGAGGTCGACTGCAAACTCCCGGGCTCGGGCAGAAGTGAGGTTGCGTTCTAAGTGTACCGCAAGTCCGGGGTGATAGCCCTTGTTCGCGAAGAATGGCGAGATTCCGGTGGTTGCGTTAGGGCATTGTTATACGCGAACTCTGCCAACGGGAGTAAGTGGGCCCAGTTGTCCTGTGGTAGTTGCAGTAGATCCGGAGGTACTGCTCCAGGGTCTGGTTCACTCGCTCGGTCTGGCTGTCGCCCTCCGGATGATATCTGGAGGTGAAGTGTAGGCACATGTCAAGCGCCTTTCCGAGGGAGCGGAAGAAATGGGAGACAAACTCGGAACCCCAATTGGAGGTGACGTTCAACGGAACTCTGTGCTTGGAGAAGATGTGCATGACAAACAGGTCCGCGAGCTCCAAGGCGGTTAGGGTGTCATGTGTCGGGATGAAGATAGCCTGCTTGGTGAGGCGGTCGACGACGACGAGGATGGCAGTGAAGCCTATGGAGTTCAGGAGTTGCTCGATGAGGTCCATTGAGACGGAGTTCCACGGGCGTTCCGGAATCGGGAGTTGCTTGAGTGTCCCATAGGGAAGGTGCCGAGGGGTCTTTGCACGCATGCACTGGGTGCAGGACTTCACATAGTCCCGGACGTAGGCTCGGAGTCACGGCCATGCGTAGTCGCGGAACACCAGGGCCTGTGTCTTGTTCTGGCCCCAATGTCCAGTGGTCGGGTGGTTGTGGTGGGATTGGAGGACTCGAAGGCGGAGATCCGAGGTGTCCGGCACGTAAATCCGGTCATTGAAACAAAGGAGGCCTTCGTCGTTCCAGGACCAGCATGAGTCACCCTTGGTAGCAGTGGTGCGCGCAGCGGAGAGTTTGGGGTGGCACGGATCTGCGGACTGGGCGGAACGGATGTCCGAGCGAGTTGTTCTTCGTCCAGAAGGAAGGACACTCAGAGTATCGGTTCCCGGAGATACGTTGCCCGGAGGGAGGAGGCGAGCTGCTCCTGCGTGAAGACAGGTCGGAAGTTGTGTGGGTTGACTACGGAGTAGTCACTGCCCCCTCCTTTGGGTAGACGTCCCAACATCGAGTGAGCGCGTCCGGTTTTGCGCCAAGTTTTCCGGGGCGGAAGCAAATGACCAGATTGAATTGCGACAGGAACTCCGACCAGCGGGCTTGGCGGCGCGTAAGGAGCTTCGTAGTGGAGAAGTACTCGAGGTTCTTGTGGTCCGTAACGACGTCGATCGGAGTTCCGGAGCCTTCGAGGTAGTGCCGCCAGTTCCGGAAGCACTTGAAGATCGCCAGGAGTTCCTTGTCATGTGTGTCATAGTTGAGTTCCGCTCCAGTTAGAGTCTGGGAGTGGAACGCGATGGGATGGAGTTCCCCGGACTCCGTGGTGATAGAGAGGATTCCGGCAATGGCGTAGTCGGACACGTCAGTTTTGACAGTGAGCGGGCGGTCAGGTTCCCAGTGGTGCAGGATGGGTGTGGAGGTGAAGGCGCTCTTGAGCGCATTGAAGGACTTCCGGCACTTCTCATCGAAGTTCCACGGAACTCCCTTGCACGTCAAGCAGGTCAGGGGAAGGACGATCTCAGAGTAGTTGTGGATGAACCAACGGTAGAAGTTCACAAATCCAAGGAACGACTGGATGTCCCAGACCTTCCGGGGTTCCGGCCAGTCGAGGATCGCCTTCACCTTGGACTCGGACATAGTCAGGCCTTTGGGCAACAGAATGTAGCCGAGGTACTCGACGGACGTGGCATGGAACTCACACTTGTCCGCGCGAGCGAAAAGCTGGGATTTCCGGAGCCTCCGGAGGACTTCACAGACATGCTCCCGGTGTTCCTCGACGGAGTCCGAGTAGATGAGGATATCGTCAAGGTACACCACAACGCACACATCCAGGAGGTCCACGAACACTTTGTTAACGAAGTGTTGGAAGGCCGCCGGAGCATTCAAAAGTCCGAAGGGCATGACAAGCCATTCAAAGGAACCGTACCGCATCTGGAAGGCCATCTTCCACTCGTCGCCAGGTGCGATCCGAACGAGGTTATAGGCATGGCGGAGGTCGATCTTGGTGTAGATGCGGGCCTTCCGGGGGGTGTCGAGGAGATCCGAGACAAGGGGTAGCAGGTACCGGTCCTTCCGGGTGATCTTGTTGAGCCCCCGGTAGTCCATGCACAGGCAAAGCGATCCGTCTTTCTTCTTGATAAAGAGGACCGGAGCTCCGCACAGTGAGTTGGACGGCCGAATGAAGCCCGAACGGAGGTGTTCCTCGATATACCCGCGCAGCGTGTCCAACTCCACCTGGGACAGCGAGTATATCGGGCCGAGAGGTGGAACCTTGCCTTCTTCAAGGGTGATCTTGAGGTCGTAAGGCCGGTGTTCCAGGAGGGTGTCTGCCTTCCTCTTGCTGAAGACGTCCGCAAACTCGTGGTACTCCGGTGGAACTCCGGACAAGTCCGGCACTTCCTCCTCAACCGACGAGCTGCGGGCCTTCACAGAGTTTAGTGAGACGGCCAACAGGTTAAGAGTAAAACTCTCAGCCCCGGGCAGCTGGCACGCGCATATAAAAGCCGCGGTGTTAACCAGCGTGATCAGGGGTTCCAAATGGAGGTTCGAAGGGGTGTCTGACAAGGGGTCTAAAGGGGGGTCTGAAGGGGGAGAGGTTGTAGTGTACGACTCTGCCAGGGGAACTCCGACCATGATGGACGGAGGTCCGGACAGAGAAGCCGAGGGCGCCAGGGGTTCCAAAGGTGCAGGACACGTCAGGGGTACAGTCCGGAATTGAATGCTGCGCTTCTTCCAGTCAATCAAGGGATTGTAAGCGGAGAGCCAGCTGTATCCCAGAACGGTGGAGACCGACTTGTCGAGCGGGGTTACAAAGAATTCAACTGACATAACCTCTCCCGAGGGGAACTAAATGGGCAGGGTGGAAGTCTGAGAAATGACGTGGTTTGACGAACCGTCAAAGAGTTGTAAACGGATGGGAGGTACAGGATTCGTCGGAAGTCCATGACGTTCTACGAAGTCCAGATCCAGGAAGCAATGCGAGGACCCGGAGTTGACGAGCACGCGGAATTCCGAATGGACGAGCTCGGAAAACAGGGTGACATGGAGGGAAAGGGGGTCGGAAAGAGCGGACGCGTTGAGCCGGAGTACCGAGGGGGGTTCCGTGCCGGGAGGGTCAATGCAGTCCTTGCCTGACACGGAAGACCGAGGACTGCTGACTAGTTTTTTGGCTCCTCTGTTGGCTTGGTGTCCTCCGGGGCATCCAACTGGGGGTCCGACGACTCGAGTTTGGAGGTCTGAGCAGCGCGACCTTTGGCAGGGGAGGCGGACTTCTTTGGGCAGACCGCGGACACATGTCCGGCTCCGCTGCAGAAGAGACAGAGGTTGTTTGCGAACCGTCACTGCCGTTCCTCCTGGGTCAGCTTCCCGTCCTTACCCAGCTTGTCCGAGTAGGGCTTGGAGGCCGGCTTGGCCGAGATCTTAGAAGGGGTCGGAGGGTTACAAGAGGTGGGGGCGGACGTCGGGGAACTTCCGGCAGGAGTCAACGACTTGTATGGGGTTCTGGATCTTGGCTCCAAGGCTGTCTTTGCGGGGGTTGCAGATGACTTGTGGCTACCCGAAGACTCCCTGGCTTGCTTCGCCTTGCGTTCCCAGTACCGGTGGTCCAGGGACTGCGCGAGGTTGCGGAGTTCCTCCAAGGAGTCCGGTTTCCCGACCTCGGAGATCCGATCCTTGAGTCGGGTCGGGAGTCCCTTGTAGAACTGGTACCGAAGGGCAGCTCTACCCCAGCGAACCTGCGTCACGAGCCGAGTAAATTGGGTAATGTACTTCGCGATCCGCTGGTTGTCTGCCATTCGGAGATTCTCGAGGTCGTGTTCGGCTTGTCCGGTTACGTTGTATGGGCCGACGTTAACCCGGAGTTCCTCCTGGAACACCTCGTAGGAGTATAGGAACTCCGGCGGTTTCCGGACTCACGCTCCAGGAGGTACGGCTCGAACCAGGTGAGGGCCATGCCCTTGAGGTAGGAGATGGTGTAGGTGACTTTCTTCTCATTGGTATTGAACGTCCTAGGGCAAGCCTTGAAGACTAGTTCCAGCTGCATGAAGAAGGAACGGAGCTTGGTGGGATTTGATCCGTCGAACTGATCGGGCTCCCAAACATTGCTTCGTTCAGAGGAGGCAGACGGAGTTCCAGTGTGAACAGCGGAAGTAGTCTGGGTGAGCCGGAGTGTCTGGGCGAGTAGCAGCATAGCCTGTGCCAGGTCCCATTGGGGGTCAGATGAGGGTGCGGGAGTCGGATCGGGGAGGTGAGGTGGAGGTTCGCAGAGTTCCGGGGCTGGTGCGGCAGGCTGCGGGCTCGACCGAGACGGTGCGACAAAAGGGTTGTTGGGGGACGTTCGCGGGTTGTCGGGAGGGATACGAAGAGGATTGGTGGGCGTGGATTGGGGAAAGCCGAGAAGTGGAGCTCTGGGGAGACGAGACGGGGCTGCTTCCGGAGTTCCAGTGTGTGACTCGGCTAGGGGTGACTGGGTAGAGACGTCGAGGAGGGGTTGTGAACCCGCAGGACGTGTGGGAGTAGTCGGATCCCCAATGGGGACCTGGATGCGACGCGCAGAGAATCCGGACCAAACACCTTCAGGTTCCGTAGACATGACGAGACCCTCAGTGTGAGTTCGGATACACTGTTAGGACGCGTGCCGTGGGCAGGCAGATGAACGGAGACAGGGTTCCGGAAAGGCCAGCGGAGTTCCGACCATGACACAGGAATGTGGGGACTTGGCGAAACTATGGGTAACGCCCTGAGCAATCTCATCGGGTGTCCCCTATTTACTAGAGTTCACCGACAAGAGACGGAAGACTGAGGTGTCTGATGGATGTCCGAGACGGGGGTCCGAAGAATGGAGTTGTATTGTAAGAAGAGTACCGAGGGGCATAGGGTAGCAGAGAGTAATGAACAAGTATCCGAACTGAGGCAAAGGCTACTACCAGTGCGCCTTATATACTAAGTGAGCCTAACATATAAGGAAGGGGGCTTGCGTCACGGACATTGGAACTCCGGTGAGTCCGAGGTCCCTTGATGCAAGCCGAGAGAATGGAAGTTCTACTAGGAACTATATGACGCCAGCGCAAGGAAGGTTTGAGATCATGCTAAACATGGAAAGTCCGGAAGTCCTAACGGAACTCCTTCGAGGTCGCTCCGGAGTTCCGGCACGGATTGTGACAGTGTTGCACATCCGCCTGTATTTATACCGAACCTAATACACAGTCTAGATGATTCTATTCTACTGAGTAAGGTGCAGGAAGCATTCCAGGCACACCTTTGTCAGTGCGCCATCGCCAAAGTCGGAAGCACCGACACACCAGGGGCTATTAGCAAGCTCGACAGCGCATCGCGCACTCCGACAGGGTTGCCCCAGAGTTCCAGCACATATTGTGACACCAACCTCAAGGCTACATACTTTGTACTCCACACTGCTCCTTTCTTGCCTGTTCATCTTTATTGTTCTCCTTAACAATAGGGTGTCTTTCTGTGAATACCAAGCTGGGATGTAGTAGTTACTCAGTTTGGAAATCTTGTTACCTCATTTAACTCTGTGACTCCCCAAGTCCAACACTCACTCTGTCCCTTCTCCATTACTCCAATTGCAACTCCCATCAAGTCCAAACCTATCCTTGTCCAAATAGAGAACAAAAACTAGAACCCGTGCATTACTAATAGTTTTGCAAAAGTCCTCACCTTGTGCCAAGTCCCACCTCCCAACATACCTCCACCCACATACTCCCATCAATCCCCAACCTCCGGAGTTGAGCTCCCGGGACAGCACGGTCCTAACAGGCAGCTTCACTGTTGAATGCTATTTCTTGCCAGAACAGGCATAGGACAAGGGATGGAGCACAAGTTTTGGCCATCACTGTACCTCCCACTAACCTGTAGTTATCATGTACACCCAATTTATGGCATGCTATCAAATACAGCGCAATGCTATACAAATTGAGTACGGAGTGGTGATGTAAGCGAGCTGTGTGGATTAGAGTGACATCTAGCAGCACAGTACATAGACACGCCACTGTAAAACTATGACTCCGCATCCATTTAAGACTTTGGCACCATCTCAGCCTCGGCCCGCACAATCGCCTCTGATACTCGTGTCGCGAGGGGGAGTGCCGAGGGCGGGAGGGAAGCTGCAATTGCGCGCCTTAGCGCCCGCTCGAGCGGCTCCACGTCATACGTGCTGCCCTCAGGCACAGGCTTGAGATCTGCGAACTCAAGGGGAGTCGGCAGACCGTACGGATGGAAGTCTTGCGGATCTGCCAGCCGCTCCCACCGTTCGCCCTCATCCTCTTCACAGCTACTCAGTGGCCCATACGTTTTGTCCGTCGTCCACTGCTCGTAGTCCGGCGCAGGGAAGAAGTCCAAGTTGACGCGCGGGTCTGCCCCAAAGCGCAGCACACGGTGGATCATGCTCATGTTGAGCGGCACGTCCGCCAGGCGCGAGGCGGGCACATTCTGAAGGCCAATGAACCGGTACGCCCACACGTCTGCAGGATCACGCCCTGCCGCGATCCGGTGCGCGACCTCGCGCATGCCGAGGCGGATGTGACCAAGGAGGGCGCCGAAGACAAGCCGGTGCGTCCCGATCGTCGGTGCACCCACCGCACCAGGGAAGAAGTGAAACGCACGCACGGCAGCGCACGCTCCGGCATAGTCTTTCAGCAGGAGGAATGTGCGAATTGCTTTGTGCAAGACTGCGACTTCGAGAGCAGCCGAGGGTCGATTGGGGCTGAGGGGCCGCGTCGCTTCGACATGGCAGGTGAGCATGTCGCGGTGGACTGAGCGCGCAGAAGGTGCACCCATGCCCAGGGCCGCGTGAAAACCGCGCATGCGCTGGAAACCTTTCCCTGCCAGGCGGCGGATTGCACGGAAGACGGGCGCGAAAGTCTGCGCGGTGGGTGGATCGACGGCGCTACGCCTTTCGACCAGAAGGCGATAGAGGGCGAATGCGGGTGCAAAGTTGAGCCGGCCAATCTCATGCGCGAGCAGAGCATTGTAGAAGGGTAGGTCGGGTGTGACGTTCGCCGCTCGCAAACGCTCGAGGGTCCATTTGTACACGGAGAAGGATGGGCGGGAGGCGGCAAGGTCGTGGAGGAGAGTCGTGTACGGTGCGAGAACGGCAATGCCGGACTTCCTCTCTTCGGGTGCGGGAAGCTTGGACGAGTACGAGATCCAATACTTGGCGTCTTCTTCGGCTCCAGCTTTCTGGTACATCCGGATGACATAGGTCGCCGTTTCTGACGAGAGGGTGTAGTCCGGCGGGCATTCGCTGATAAAACCGTCCATGATTCGGCGGACAAACTGTGGCGAGGCTTTGATGGCCTGAATGAGGGTACGTAGAAGGTCGCGTAGCGCAGCCTCGTCGAAGGACTCTTGTGAGAATGCCTCGCGAATGACTTCGTAGAGGGCATCTTCCGACACAGAGAGCTCTGCTAGTTTGACGACGTGCAATTGCACGCGAAGGGAGACGGATGGAATGTAACCTTCGCGAATCATTCGAGAGTAGAGCATCGCAGCTCTCATGACCTCCCCGTGTCGCAGAAAAGCCGAAATGGATCTCTCGTACAGCGTGAAACGCGAAGGGTTGTCTAGGGAGTTCCCGTCGAGAGCGCGGTGCACGATTGCAGAGGCAGCGGCATAGTCACTATTAAATAGTCTTCTCGCAGCCGAGTTGTATATGCGTTCGACGTCGGGACGGGAGGTCATGTTTGGCCGGGGGGAATGAGTGTGTTTGGTGGGCGACGTGCCGGCGGAATGGAGTCGCCTGCTCAGGAAGACAGCTTTGGGATAAGCATGGCGAGCACATCGACGTGCGAAGAAAGGCCTGAAAGACGTGATCGCAATGGTAACCTGTGGACCTGTTGAATGAGCGAAACCGTCGTGGAGAACTTGTGCACTCACAAGATGAGAAGAGAGATCCAGCTTCTGGGTTTCCCTCGGGCAGCCGCCCCTGCGTCCGTCCACACCGTCAAGAGCTGTGTAGAGACCTAGTTGTATCGCGCACGGACGAAGAATGGCGAGAGAGGCCGAGGAGAGGAGCTGATGAGAGTGCGAGAAGAGACTTGAAGTCGAGTGCGCGAACACGATGTCTTCGGCAGCCGGCCCGGTCTGAATGCGCAGCTGCGTGACCCGACGGTCACAGCCCGCCCGCCCCTGTGACGCGGGGAGAACTCGTTCTCCACCGACCACGACAGTGAGCAACCCCCGCCCGCCGTCATCCCCCCCTCACACGTCCCTTACACCCTCTTTCTTCCTCTCTCCCACTCTGACCGGGCAGAAGCCCTGGAAACATATTGCCTCTCTCTGTCGGCGTTCACATTCAGCGGTCGCCGGTCGACATCTCGCCTCCTGACTTGCCGCCATGGCCGCTCAACAGTCCGCCGACGGCATCGAGTCGGCACCTTCCCCCGCCGTTAGCAGCCTCCGGTCCCGCTTTGAGAAGCTCGCAGCGGACTCGTCTGTCCCGCCCCCTGCAAGCTCGCTCAAGCCCCCGGGCACGTTCCAGCATCCCGGACATGTCCCATCCAGTCCGCGGTTACTGCCACACGGTCCCGCCGACGGTGATCACGTCCATCCAGAGCCTCACAGCCCTCTCTTGCATCCCGTCTCTTTCTCCTCCGATCTAAGGACGGGCGCGAAGCGGCCTCCGCCGCCCCCGCCTTTCCGTCCGCCCTCTCGCGCGCCCTCTCCTGCGAACCCCCGAGTCAGCCCTCTCGTCCACCCCGTCCGAGACACTACGCCTGTTCCATCCGATAATGAGACTGCGTCCGAGTCCTCTTCCATTGCCGTCAAGACTCGAGCTGCATCCGTTTCTCGAAGGCCTCCGCCTCCGCCGCCGGCGGCCCACGAACACAGCTCCCCTCCACGGCCTGCGGGTGTTTCCTCGCTCATCAAACAGTTTGGGTGAGTGTTCCCATTGGCCACCGTGTGTTTCGCCCGTCGTCCCACTTCTCGAGGCCTGGCCGGGGCTTCTTCGCGTGACTTCACGCTCCTCGGCTCCTTCGCGCAAGCACATCTCCCACTGCTGCGCTTTGACGCGCGACGTTAGCGTCTCCTCGCGAACCCTCTCCGCACGGCTCGCAAGCCAGTCCGCAGGGTGGTCAATCCCGTCATGCATGTGCATGAACGCAGCCCTTCAGCGTCTCATGTACAGATGTGCCGTCAGCTGTACGCGACATTGGTGAGGCGTGTTCAACACAGTCGGTTGCACCGTGATTTCATGGGCCTTGGGTGGGAATCCTCGAATAGAGTATTGTTCTAGGCCTGGCTGTGCGTAGACTTCTTCCCGCGAATGCTGATCGTCCCTTTCAGAAACACGGTCCCGTCTTCACCAGCCCTTTCTGGCACAAAACCCCCTGTGCCGCCAAGTCGGCCTGCCTCTCAGGTGTTCGTGGGCACCGCTCACGGGCCACCCGAACCTGCGTTCGCTCGCAAACCACGGCAGTCGTTCCCGCCCGACCAGGACACTGCTGGTGCACCTTCTCATAAGCCGCCTGCCTCCATCTCTAGCCCGTACCTCACCGCATCCCCCGAAGGACACGACCCGTTCGATGATGGTCGATCCGATAGTTCAGAAGCAGCCCTCTCTGTGGCCCAACCCTCTCCACCTCCCCTCCCGTCCCGCAAGCTCAACGGTCATGGCGGTAGCCCTGCGTTCCTACACACACCTGAGCCCTCTTCCGATTCCTCGTCGCCATCGAGCAGCGTGAGCAGTAGTCGCACATCCAGCGAGAGTGACGTCAATGCTATCAAGCCGCCACCACCGTCATCGCATCCCTTCTTGTCTCCTCGACCACACCTTCCACCACCTCCGCGTCCACCTCCCCGACACAAGGCTTCACTCCAGACAGCGAATATCGCATCCTCTTCCGCAGCCTCTAGCGCATCATCCCTTACACCTCCTCCCTTACCCGCACGGAAAGGCATTCCGAGTCCTATTGAGGACACACCCCCCCGCCGCCCGCCATTACGCGCTCACACCATGGTCGAACCTGAAACACAGCCACTATCGGACTCTCCAGCCGCCCTCACACAGTCCGAGCGCAAGGTGTTCGGCAGTCATCCCCCTCCACCGACTCGGACGATCGGGTTGGGCGACAAACTCCCTCCCGCCCGTCGCTCCACGTCGGATTCGTCGAGCGACTCGGAATCGGAAGATGATTCCAAGCTGAAGATCGAGCTGCTCCCCGATGCCAGTCGCGCGTCCCGTCGCCCCCCGATCGTCGACTGCCACAACTACTCCGAGTTCAACATCCATATACCCGCGTACACCGGCTCCGTTGCCGTGTCCGGACACACTGTTGCAGTTGCCTCGCACCACCACCTCCGGATCTATGACCTCTCCGTCTCGGAGTCGCCCATACGAAACCTCGATTCCAAGAGCGGCGACTTCAATGCGAAAATGAAGGATATCAAGATCACCGCAGTGGAGTTCCGCCCAACGGTGCATCAGGAGGACCGCGGCCATTTCCTCTGGTTCGGTACCAAGGACGGGCACCTGATGGAGCTCGATGTGCGCACGGGGGCGGTCACTGGCATGAAGCCCGCCATCCACGCACACACCGTCACGCACATCTTCCGCCATGGCCAGTCGATGATCTCCATGGACGATACCGGGAAGGTCGTCGTGTTCACGCCCGCCGAGGGCGTCGAGCTCAGCCTGAACACCCTCCAGCCCCGCGTGGTGCGCATCGCGGAGAAGCAGGAGTTTGCGAAGATGCTGGGCGGGCAGCTGTGGACCTCCACACGCGACCCGAACGGGGGAGGCCCGGTGCCTGGGAACTCGCGTGGTCCGTACGTGCGTGTCTACGACATCTTCACGCCCGGTTCGGTCGGCCGGTCGCTGCTCCCGACGGAACATCTGGGTGCAGTGACGGCAGGAACGGTGCTCGCCTCGCAGCCGGGGCAGCTGTTCCTCGCGCACGAAGGCGGAAACATCAGCATATGGTCGATGGGCCAGCCGGGCGGTGCGCCCGCGCAGTGCGTCGAGGTCGTGAAGGTGTCGTCGTCGGACATCCTCAGCCTGGAGGGTGTGAACGACCGGCTGTGGGCGGGCTCCCGCAAGGGCCTGATCTCTGCGTACGACATCACGACCAAGCCGTGGACGGTGACGAACTGCTGGGCGGCGCACGACGACCTGCCGGTTCTGCGCATCGCTGTCGACACGTGGAGCATGGAGAAGCTCAACCGGCTCGTGGTGTACAGCGTAGGCCGCGATGAGCAGTTGCGATTCTGGGACGGTTTGCTGGGCGTCGACTGGATCGGTACGTTTGACCGCGAGGTAGTAGGTGGCATATGGCTGACATCAAATTCCACAGAACAAGAGCTGCTGAAGCAGGAGACCGAGTTCAGCACGTTCCGGGACATGAAGATCCTCATCGTCTCCTGGAACGTCGACGCCGCAAAGCCGGATATGCTCACCGGCAGCGCAGAGAACGTTAACTTTTTAAACGACGTGCTGCAGAGCGTGGACTCTCCGGACGTCATCGTGTTCGGGCTGCAGGAGCTGATTGATCTTGAGAGCCGGAAGATGGCGGCGAAGACGGTGCTGCTCGGGGGCAAGAACAAGAGCACGGACGGGACGATCAGCCAGAAGGTGTCGACGTCGTACAAGAAGTGGCACGACCGACTGATCAGCGCGGTCCGCCTCGCGATGCCGATTGACGAGCCGTACACGGTGGTGCACACCGAGAAACTCGTCGGCCTATTTTCGTGCGTGTTCGTGAAGAACACGGAGAAGATCCGCCTGAAGCATTCAAATCACACGACGGTCAAGCGCGGGATGAACGGCAGGTACGGCAACAAGGTGAGCGCAATTGGGGTCGGTTGTGAACATCTCAGCTCATGCGAGTCCGGTGCAGGGCGCGATCGTGTGTCGGTTTGTAGTGGACGACACGTCGGTGTGCTTCATCAACTGCCATCTTGCTGCCGGCCAGCACCACGTGCGTCAGCGGAATGCCGATGCGCAAGGCATCGTGGAAGACGACTCCCTGACACCTCAACCTGATGAGCACATCGCCTATGTCAACGGTGGTGATGGTTCGATCCCCCTTGACCATGAAATCGTCTTCGTGCGTATATTGTGCTCTGGGGTGACGATCTAGACTAACACGCCTGCAGATGAACGGCGACATGAACTACCGGATTGACCAGCGTCGGGAGGCGGTGATCGCTGCCGTCAAGGCGGGCGATATCGAGTACCTGCTCGTTCACGATCAGCTCCGGAAGGAGATGAAGTTCAACCGCGGGTTCCGGCTACGAACGTTCTCTGAGGGCCCGCTGAACTTTGCGCCGACGTACAAATACGACCGTCGGTCGGACGAGTACGACACGTCGGAGAAGGCGCGGACGCCAGCGTGGTGCGACCGGGTGCTGTGGCGAGCGCTGGTTCCGGAGCGGGTGACGCAGCTGCACTACCGGCGGTGGGAGGCGAACGTGTCTGACCACCGGCCGATCAGCTCCGCGTTCAAGATCACGGTCAAGCAGGTGAACCACGAACAGCGGGCGCGGGCGAAGGCCAAGGCGCAGGAGCGGTGGAAGGCTGTCGAGCGGGAACGGCTGAGCGCGGCGCTACAGCACTACATCGACCAGCGGATGATCTGAGGAGGCCGCCTTTGCATTCACCCTCGCGGACGTCGGGACGTTCACGGTACACAGATTACTTTCCGCCCATCTTGATCCCTGATCCCGTTCACATACACATACGCATACGCATACGTACATACATATAGACCCCACATCAACCGGACCGGACGCTGCTGTTACTTGGCCCGCACTAAGAGTAGTACGGTAGGTAGCAGCTTGCACGATTGGCAGCACACACACCACTATGATTATCAGACACTCGTTTTGTATCCGTTGTATACCATGTAGCGTACTCTTAGCCACCCTTGCGCGCGCGTATAATGTTGGATGTGGTCTGTGCAGTCATCTTGCGGTTTGGATTGGGTGCCGTAAGGATGGGTGATCGACTTTGTTCTGAGACCGAGGCGAGGGCATGTTGGGATGCACAGCTGCGAGAGAGGGTGCAACTCCGCGAGGGCGCCCATGTGAATGTTTTCTGCAACGAGGAGATGTACATGTGCCCTGACGTCTCTGCGCGCTCGTCGCCTGTGCATGGTCGCTGTTCAATATTCATTGTGCATGTCCTCATGTCCTCCGCGTTGCATCCGAGGCTCGCGGCGACTCATGTCGACGGATACCGAGGATGTCGAGCGATATCCGGGATGGTCGGGCAGATCTGAGAGAGATGCCACCGCCACTCCTCCCGCTGCCGCTGCCTCTCGCTCTACACTCTGCTTTAAACGACGACGGCGAGCGGGACTGTCTGCACACCACATCCGCACCTCTTCTCAGCTCGCTTCACATTCCCAGCCCCTCTGCAACAGCTCTTCCTGCACGCCTCATTGCCTCTTGCTTAATCACCCCCTCCACCACACTCACCCATGGCACCCAAACCCAAGATCATGCTTCTCGAGCTCGACGACCGCTGGTCCGACACCCCTGTCGAGGGCCCCTCCTCCGTGCGCCGCTTCAAGGACTCCATACACGACTACCGTGAGTGCTCGCGCTGATCGGCGCGACGCGTGAGGGGACCCAGCGCCGGGCGCTCACCGCGACCCTTTGTCCGCCACAGTGCCCTTTGGCCCAACTATATGCACCATCATCGACACGTACGTCTCGCACGGGTGTGCCATGGCCTGACGGATGCTTACGCGGCGCTGCAGGCCGCAATTCCAGCGGCTGAGGCACATTATGCAGCTCGGAACATCGTACTATGTCTGGCCCGGCGCGTCCCACAACCGCTTTGAGCATTGCCTTGGTGGGTCTCTTGCATACCTCCTTCATGATCATTCCTGCGGGCGTCGAGCCATGAGAATCCTGCACTTGGCATGGGAATGGGCAAGCCCCACGCGCGACGCAAAGGATCTTAGGTGTCTCCCAATGCTAGTGCGCCGTATGCTGCACAAGCAGCATCCAAGTCGACCTCGTGTACAGACTGACAATTGGATACTGGGATGCACGTTCGCCTTTGGGCCTCACCGCCAGTGTGAGCAGTCACTCACGCCAGACCTTCTTTGTCCAGGAGTGGCATACCTCGCACAGACGCTCGTCATGCACCTCAAGCAGTCCCAACCGTCGCTCGGGATCACTCAACGCGACGCCCAGTGCGTGACCATCGCAGGGCTCTGCCACGACCTCGGGCATGGCCCCTGGAGCCATGTCTGGGACAGCATGTTCATCCCGTCCTTGCTGTGAGTTTCACTGACAAACCGTCTGTCGGTGCGCTGACGGGTCCATGTGTGCGCTCGCCCGCAGTCCGCACAAGAAGTGGTGTCATGAAGACGCGTCGCAAATGATGTTCGACGCACTGCTCGATGAGAATGACCTCGTGCTCGCGCCGGAAAACAGGGCGTTCGTCAAGGCCCTCATCATGGGGGATATCAGCATGTGCACGTGTGTCCATCCACCACCGTCAGGCCAGACGTGCGACTAACAAGCGTGTTTGCCCATCAGGCAGCCGGAGAAGCCATATCTCTTCCAAATCGTGGCGAACAAGACGAACGGACTCGACGTCGACAAGTGAGCACATTTCCTGTATTCCTCCGACCGTGCGCTCACACCCTGTACAGGTTCGACTACATTGCACGCGACTCACATGCGATCGACCAGAGGAGCAATCTGTCTCTGACGAGGTGGGCCGTCACAGCGCTCACCGGAGGCGCATATACTCACCGTCAACAATCAAATAGACTCATCTATTCGTCGAAGGTGATCGACGACGAGATTTGCTATGACATCAAGGACGCCCACCAAGTCTTCGAGCTATGCCACACGCGCATGTCGCTGCACAAGCGAATTTACACGCACAAGACGGGTATGTCAGCAGTGCAGGCTGAGTCGACGGGTAGTGATTCTGAGCGTTCCACAGCCAAAGCCATCGAATACATGATTGTAGACGCCCTTCGCGAGGCCGAGAAGGTTATGCATATCGTTGACCATATCGAAGACCCAAAGAAGTACCTACACCTCACAGACCATATCCAGACGCAAATTGAGGCATCAGATAATGATGTGAGACTGCCCGAGTCCTCTCACCGGCGTATGCACTGATCCCACGTCCAGGAGCTGTCCGAGGCACAAAAGATTCTCCGCCGCATACGCGTGCGGGACCTATACAAGTCCGTGGACTTCAAGGTCTTCCCCTGGCACTGCAAAAGCAAGCTCCAGGAGACGTTCACGCCCGAATCCGTCGTCCAGGCGGTGAAGGACCTCTACGCGGACTGGAAGACAGCCCACAAGGGTGCGGCGGTCGCCGAGGCCGGCGACTTTGCAGGCGTGCGGGAGGAAGACGTGGAAGCCCTGGGCGCAAAGGACGTCATCATCGAGGTCACCGGCAGACACCACGGGATGGGGAACAAGAACCCGCTCGACTTTGTCAAGTTCTACTCCAAACACAACCCGAACCGTGAGCGACACCCGCCCGCCGTCCCTCTCACCGGCCGAAGCTAACACCCTATTTCGTAGGGGGCGTGTACGCAAACGCGGACGACGTGTCGGTCACGCTCCCGTCCGCGTTCGGGGAGATGCAGCTGCGAGTGTACACGCGCCAGGCGCACTTCTTTGGGCTCGTCCAGCTCGGGTACCGGCAGGTGCTCGCGGACTTTGTCATCCCGCCGCCGCCTGCTGAGGAGAGCGCGCGGGCGGGGACGGAGGACGTCGAGACGGACGCGGAGACGGTGACGGAGACCATCGACCTGCCGCTCGAGCTCGGCCCGGAGCCGAGCCCTCCGCGCGCGGGCACCGGCACGGGCGCGGGGCTCGGGGTGGGAAGGGCGGCAAGCGGGAAGGGCAAGGATCCGCTGTCGCGCGCTGCGAGCGCGAGCTTCAGCGAGCTGGGCACGCGGCCGCGGGTGGTGAGCGGACGGAGCAAGTCGGCGCGGTGGGACAGGACGGCGAGCGGGCGGGTGGTGGAGGTGAAGGAGAACGTGTTCACGAAGGTGCCGCCGACGTTCCGGCCGACGAGCCCCATGCGGCCGACGGGCGTGAAGCGAGCGCGCGAGGAGAGCGCTGCTGCTGAGGGCGGGAAGGACGCCGGGGGGTCGGCGTCCGAGGGCTCTCGCGGTAGCGGTGGGGTGCGGCCAACGGCCGCGGAGGGCGAGCTGGACCTTGAGCTGGACGTGGAGGTCGAGGGTAGCAGTGCGAGTGGTGGGGCTCGGAGCGGGGGAGGTGATGGAGGAGGCGAGGGCGTGCGGGGCGGAAGAGGTCCAAGGCCTGAGGCGGGGGCCATCCGCCATTGAGCGCGATCCGGGCCCCGCGAACTGTGGCCGATGTTTGCATTCCCTCTCAATGTCCTCGCTCGTGTCGCATTCGCGCCGACCGGGGCGTACCCACCATGCTAAACATGTCAAGTTGAGCTCTTGTGTGAATGTCATGTTTGTCGGCGAATCGCGTGACGCGTCTGTGGCTGAGGCACGGGTCCAACGCGTGTTCGCACAACAATTCTATCGACAGACTGGTACCATGTGCGGGTGCCGACCTCCCATGCGTGGGTGGCAAGAGCGCGACGAGTTGTGGACGCGGCCAGCTGTGGCTGATGGGATGGGGAGGGAGTGGGCTCGGGGCCGAGAAAGGCAGGCACCGCGCCCTCCGTCGTCCCCTCCCGCCCGCCGCGCGGCTCCCCTCGCCTCTTTCTTCCTCCCCCATCCACCAGCCCGTCCCGCCCGAGCATCCTCCTCGCCTTTTCCGCAACGCCCGTGCTTCCACATGCGCCGGCGTTCGCCCACGCTGCGATCTCCCCAGCCATGGCCTCGAAACCCGACATGACGTCGTCCTGATCCCGCTAGTCCATTCTGTATCCCTCTCGACAACGCTCAGCGCTGCCTTCGCCCGGACGGCACAACGTTCAGTCGTCCTCAGTCCCCACCCCCGGCATAACCACCCCGTCCTCGCTCGCTTTCCTCTCGGCCAACTTCTCCGCCTCGGCGTTCTCCTACTCGGCGTCCCCTATGCTCCCGCCGCGCTACGTCCTTCCCGGAGCCTAGTCCGGCTTGTCTCTTCCAAGACCGTGCTTGTGGACCGAGAGCGGCTGTCCATCGTTGCAAATGGCGACATACCAAGGTTCGTCCTCGGACCAGGACGGTACATACTCACGGCCGCGCGCCTCCACCACCGCACGCGACTCTCCCTGCCCCCTCACTTGTCCGCGCACAAAACACACCGCGCGTTGATGGCGGTCGCTCGAAATATCCACCCTTCTTCCGCCTCGAACGTTCTTATCGTTGTTCGTTCTTTCGGCCTCTTCTTCCCGCTATCGTCAGCTTCGCATTCTGCGGAGTGGGAACGCCCTCCGTAAACTTCGGTTTTTAACGTGTGCCTCCCTGCACCGTCGCGTCCCTTGCGCCCCCCGACTCCCTCGTCCAGGCTTGTCCTCCGACGACCATGTCCGCCCCCCACTCCCCCATCCTGGACGACCACGCACCCGCCGCCTCTCCCTTTGCGGACAATGCGGCCGTGAAGACGTCCGGTGAGGGCCCTTCAAATCTCGGCGCGGATCCCTCTCTGGACCGACTGGACGCCCCCGGGGCTCGCTACAGCAACCCGTTCTCTCCTCCGGGCACACCAGCTGTACGCGACTCGTATGCCGGATCTCTCGGGGCGGCAACGCCGTCACCTGCTGCCTCCCGACCCCTCCTGGACGATGCGTCCCGGCAAGCCTCCGACGTGCCGCTCGCAGCGGACGCAGGCGGCGCGGCGGGCCTCTCGGAAAAAGGCGGACGCTCGGACTCGGCGCTCGGCGCTCCTCCCAAGCGCAGACGGCTCTACATGTGGCTGGGCGTCGGTGCGGCCGCGATCGTGGTCGTCGTCCTCGCCGTCATCCTACCCGTGTACTTCACCGTCATCAAAAAGAACGACAACAGTCCGAGTTCGGGTGCTGCACGTGGCGGGTCTTCTGGCTCAGGTGGTGCGGCGCCGAACCCCGAGTCCCCTACGGGCGCGGTCACCGGTGGGGATGGGTCGACGATAACGCTTGCAGACGGCACCACGTTCACGTACAAGAACGCGTTCGGCGGTTTCTGTACGTGCCGCAAATAACCCCCGCTTCTCTCTTTTGATGGACTGACATCATCGGTGATGCAGGGGTGGACGATCCGACGGACCCGTACAACAACAGCGCGCAGGCACAGTCGTTCACGCCCCCGCTCAGCCAACCATGGGACTACTCCATCGACCAGATTCGTGGCGTGAACCTCGGTGGGTGGCTCGTCACTGAGCCGTTCATCGCACCCGCGCTGTTCGAGAAGTACCAGAACGTGACTCCGAGCCCGGCGCTGCCCGGCGGGATCGTCGGCGACGAATGGAGTTTGAGCGTCGCGATGCTCAACGACACCAGCCCTGGTGGAGGTATTCAGCAGCTTGAGCAGCACTACGCCACATTCATCGTGCGTCTCGTTACTTCCGCCAGAAATCAGTCGATTGACCGTTCGTGATATGCAGACCGAGCAGGACTTTGCACAGATCGCCGGGGCCGGTCTGAACTGGGTGCGGCTCCCCATCCCCTACTGGGCGATCGAGACCTGGCCGGGCGAGCCGTTCCTGGCCAAGACGGCGTGGAAGTACGTGCTGCTCGCGTTCAAGTGGGCGCGCAAGTACGGCCTCCGGATCTACCTCGAGCTGCACACCGTGCCCGGCTCGCAGAACGGGTACAACCACTCTGGGCGGTCGGGCCCGATCAACTTCCTGAACGGGTACATGGGCATCGCGAACGCGCAGCGCACGATGGACTACATCCGGTACATCACCGAGTTCATCAGCCAGAAGGAGTACCAGGACGTGGTGCCGATGTTTGGGCCCATCAACGAGCCGTTGCTGGGTATCATCGGGCGGGACCAGCTGACGCGGTTCTACTTGCAGGTGCACGACATGATCCGTGGAATCGTGAGTGTAGTCAACAACAGTGCTTCGCTGTCCTAGCTGACGGCATGCGGACGTAGACTGGGATCGGCAAGGGCGCGTACATCGTGATCCATGATGGCTTCCAGGGCACTGGTTCATGGAAGGACTTTTTGCCTGGCTCAGACGTCTGTACGCCTCCTCTTCTTGGCGGGACATCAGTCTAACACAGATTGTAGCGCATTATCCTGGACACTCATCCTTACGTTGTACGTAGCATCCAGCCGCACATTCGACCGCTAGCTGACGTTGACGGTGCAGGCATTCGGCGGGGACTTCAACCACCCGCTCGACTACTGGCCACAGGTGGGCTGCATCGCGTACAGCAACAACCAGTCCCAGACGGACTTTGGCATCACGCTCTCGGGCGAGTTCAGCGGCGCGATCAACAACTGCGGCAAGTGGGTGCAGAACATCGGTCAGGACTCGACGCTGCCCGAGTGCGCGCAGTGGAACGACTGGGAGAACTGGACGCAGGACATGAAGACGGGCATCAAGAACTTCATCATGTCCCAGATGGACGGCATGCACCTTCCCGGCTACTTTTACTGGACGTGGAAGGTGCGTTGTGGGGGCGTGTTCTGCTGGTGGACTATGCTCACTGTTCTGTGCAGGTCGGTAACTCCTCCATTACTGGCAAGGTGGAGGCTCCTTTCTGGTCATACCAACTCGGTCTGGAGAACGGTACGTCGGTCCCACAGCGCTTACCATCCTCCATACTGACCCAGGGCATAGGCTGGGTACCTACCGACCCTCGCGAAGCCCTCGGCCTCTGTCAGTCGCTCAACTACGCCCAAAACGACCCGTGGGACGGGAACTACCAGCCATGGCAGACCGGAGGCGAAGGCGCGGGCGAGATCGCCGCGACGGCCGTAGCATCCTTCTCGCAGTACCCGCCGCCACAGATCTCGAACGTGAACGGCGCGAACCCGGCGCAGCTGCCGATGTACACGGCGACGAGCGCTGTGCCGACGCTGCCCCCGCCCACGTTCTCCGCCGCGACGGTTTCGGCGGGGGACGGCTGGGAGGACGCGGCGGACACGAGCCTCGCGGCGGTGCAGATCGCGGGCTGCGCGTACCCGAACGCGTGGGGCCCGCAGCCGGGCTCGACGGCGGCGGTGTGCGGAGGGGCGCCTGCGCTGGCGGCGCGCGCAACGCCTGCGCCGACCGCGGAGTGAGGGGTGCTTTTTTGTTCGTTTGCTTTGCCTCGCTCGCTCGCTCGGAAACGGACATGGATACGGATACGGATATGGGTCTGGTTATCTCGTCTATGGAATCGCTGTCTGTACCCCGTCTCCGACGCCCCGCCGTCCTCGCCCGCTCTCGCTTGCTCTGATGGACATCCCTCTCGTCTGCGTTCTGGCTGGCGCATGCGCACGCTGCTTATAGATATCCCGGACGTTGTGTGCTCTCACCACTCGTAGACGACTCGGACGGCTGCTCGCCCATACCCCTCACGCACATTTCACGCCCCGATGTCCGTTGCCGTTATATAGGCTTCGCGCTCGGATTCCTCCATGACCGTCGACGTCCTCCTCGCCCCGTTCAGCTGGGTGTCACATGTAACGTTGTACTTGTATACCGGACATTGCGTGCGTACGGATACCTCTTGACTTATAGCCCTTACTGTCGTTATACCGCTTGGTTGCTCAGCTATTTGATTCCAGTGCCTTTGGTGCGGGCCATGGGACCGACCGGCACTGCACCAAATGTGCGGCACACGACCACGATTGATCAGAGCCCCTTTACCCTCAGCGCTCAGCCTCCTCCAAGTCGATTTGCTCTCGCCGACGTGCATCCCGCGACACCCCTCGGGGAGTCGAGACCACCGGAATCGTGTATGTGTTGAGTAGCGTGCACACGCGACCTTCGAAGCGGTGCAGAAGCGGGCCATCACTGCACGCCGTCGGGCGTTCCGCGTATCATATATCACCCCGAGTTCATGGATCGATCTGGGGAGGGCCGAGCGTACTTGCATGAATTGAGCAGATGAGTATGTGTATCGACATGAGCGCGTTCGATAGACTTGGCCTTGGCCATGTCGAGCGCGATAAGTAGGGCCGGGGTGGGCGCGGTATACGCACGGCGCATTATCAGCGGCGTGTCCGGGACGTGGCTGGCCTCGGACGGGAGGAGCTATCGAGGGAGCTGGCGGGGTGTCGATACGTACGATCGGTGCGCTAGCAGGCAGCAGGTGGGCGGTCGATAGCAGAGGTGGCCAGTGCTTGCAGTGGAAAATGTTCTGGAGGTATAAGATCGGCGTGCTCCTCCCGCCCCCGCCCTCCTCTCCCTCTCCCTTTCCCCCGACTCCCTCCTCCGTCCCAACGCTCTCCTCTCCACCCGCCCCGCTCGACCGCCTGCGATACGCTCGTTTTCGTTCTTGGTCTTCACTCTCTCCGCTTCCTCGCCACACACCGACTTTCCAGCTACAGCTACAGCCAGGCTGAACGCAGACACCCAGCTCCAGCGAACGCACCAACTCGAAACAAACCAAAGATGCCCGTGCAGAACGCGCCCTCGTCCCAGGCAACATCCGCGCCGCTCCCCCCGTCCGTGTTCACGCTCCCGCAGACGGCGCAGCTCGAGGCGCTCTACACCATCATCCGCGACAAGGAGACGAGCCGGGGCGACTTCCTCTTCTACTCGGACAGAATCATCCGCCTTCTCGTCGAGGAGGGCCTCAACCACCTCCCCGTGATCCCCAAGTCCGTCGTCACCCCCACGGTGCGTAACCGGATCCGGCACCCAGAGGGGGAGAGAGAGCCGGCAGAGCGCGGCAGAGAGCGCGGAGGCTGATGAGGTACTGTGGTACAGGGCGCGACGTACGACGGCGTCGGGTTCGAGGGCAAGATCTGCGGCGTGTCCATCCTCCGCGCGGGCGAGGTGCGTGTCTTGTATACTCCCTCCCTGTGAGCGCGCGAACGCGAGCGAGGTTATCTAACGTATCCATGTCGCCCCGCGTTCGCAGGCGATGGAGGCAGGCCTGCGGGAAGTCTGCCGGAGCGTCCGGATCGGCAAGATTCTCATCCAGCGGGTGCGTCCCCCCTCTCCCGGTCGTCCTCTCTTGCCCTCCCCCCATCTTCCTTCGCGAGCGCGAGCTAAAGCCGCGCGCGCGTCTGTGTTGACAGGACGAGGAGACGGCGCAGCCAAAGTTGTTCTACTCAAAGGTGCGTAGCCGCGCGCGCGGGTCACCGTCGACCGCTCCAACCGCGCGGGATCGCTCACGGGGTGTCCGCGCGCGCCTTGACAGCTCCCGCAAGACATCGCGCAGCGCTATGTGCTGCTGCTTGATCCCATGCTCGGTGAGTACGCAGTCTAGCGCGGCAGGCGCGCCTACGTCTGGGGACTAACGCGCGCAACAGCGACGGGCGGGTCGGCGATCAAGGCGGTGGAGGTGCTGAAGGAGCACGGCGTGCCCGAGGAGCGCATCATCTTCATCAACCTGGTGCGTCGCGCGCACAGAGCCGGCGTGCGTGTACAGTACGGCTGACGGGCGGGTAGATTGCGTCGCCCGAGGGCCTCAAGAACTTTTGCACGACGTACCCGATGACGAGGGTGGTGAGTAGCCTCGCGATGGACGCGCGCGCCCTATAGCGGACACTGAGCGAGAACGGACGGGCAGATCACAGGGTGGATTGACGAGGGCCTGAACGAGAAGGCGTACATCATCCCCGGGCTGGGAGATTTCGGCGAGCGGCGGTACGTAGACATGTTGCGGGACACACAGACTGTCGTCGTCGGTCTCACGGGGCGTTCGCGCGCACAACAGGTATTGCTCATGAGAGATAGGCACGGACGGCGGCCGCTGGCCCTGGAGCAGGATGAGAACGAGGGGACGGGAGTGGTCATGGGAAGATGGGGGGACGACGCTGGGAGGGATCAAGCGGAAGGGAAAAGTACAGAGAGAGCAGTGTGTGCTAGCACGAAGCGTAGCGTAGCGCGGCGGGTATGTCACTCGGCCGAGGAGCATGCGCGCGCGTCGCGTGATGAGTTCTGTCCGCCTCAGCTGCGTGCGGAGGTCGAGGAAGGGGACGAGAGGCGCCGAGTAAACATGCTTAGTACGCTCGTTTGACTTTGACTTGGAGTGTAACGCTCTGTTATTGCGGTAAGTAGCAGCTCCTAGTCCGGCCCGCGCGTATAAATCTTCCGACGGTCGCGTTCTTTTCCCCGCCCGCGCCCTCCGAATCCCCATCCCCATCTCTGTCTCTGTCTCTCCTCGTCCCGCCCTGCCCCCACGCTCTCGCTTGTCGCTTGTCGCTCTCCGCCATGGCCCCCGCCGCTGCCCCCGCCCGCCGCCGCCGCCACTCGGGCAACATCACCCGCCCTGTCGCCGCCCCCGCCGCCCAGCACCCCAGCGCGCTCCTCTCGGACGTCCCCACCCGGCCCAAGTCCACGCCCCCGAACGAGCGCCGCGCCCGCGAGCGCGCCCACGCCGAGGACGACGCCGCCACCGCACGCGCGGGGGACGAGTCGACAGACGAGTCGAGCGAGGAAGACGAGACGGAAAAGGAAGTGAACGCCATGCAGATCGACCCCGTCCCAAATCCATCCGCATCTTCTTCCCACCTCTCCACCACTACCTCCTCCTCCACCACCTCCTCCTCCAACCCCGCCGCCTCCGTCGCCCATCCAGCACACTCACCATCGCCCGCGACAGACTTCAAAAACACCGCTCAGAGCGACAGGCCGACCAAGCCCCTGCCCTCGTCCAAGGCGCGAAAAATGCAGCACCAACAGCAGCAGCAGTCCAACAACCCCCTCCTCCAGCACGCGAACCCGCTCATGCTCCCCGTCCAGGCCCACGTCGCAAAGGGCGGCCCTGCCTCCACACAGCGCAAGCTCTATGTCATCCTCGAGCAGGCCTGTCTCGAGGCCTACCGGGTCAGCACCGCCGGCAGGAGCAAGAACGGCAGGGAGGGCGACGTCAAGTACGCCCTCCTCAACTGCGACGACCACCAGGGCATCCTCGCCAAGACCGGGCGGGACATTGCCGACGCGCGCCCAGACATCACCCACCAGGTACGCCCCATTGCATTCTATACTTGCGCCCAAATCGCTTCGAGCCGGATGCTGACAGAGAGAAACGCGGTCCTGCAGTGTCTGTTGACCCTCCTCGACTCGCCCCTGAACAAGGCGGGCCTCCTCCAGGTCTACATCCACACCGCCAAGGGCGTCCTGATCGAGGTGAACCCGCACGTCCGCATCCCGCGCACCTTCAAGCGCTTCAGTGGCCTCATGGGTGCGTACCCTCCCGCCCTCCCATCGTCCCCGATCGGGTGAATGGGCGTGGAGCTGACCGCCTCTCACGCGCAGTCCAACTCCTGCACAAGCTCTCTATCCGCGGAGTGAATGGCCCGGAGAAACTGCTCAAGGTCATCAAGGTCTGTTGTAACATCTGCGCTCGGCCGCGGCCGGCACTGACCGCTGTACGTACAGAATCCCGTAACGGACCATCTGCCCGCGAACACGATCAAACTGAGTGCGTCCGCTTCCTGCGCCCTCGGATCGCTAACCCGACGCTGACCATTCACTCTTCTCTCTCCTTCTCACCTCGCGTGCTCCGTACCTGGCTTCGCTTGTGCGCAGCGCTTTCCGGGGACGCACCGGTGGTGCGACTGTCGAAGTACCTGCCAACGCTGCCCGAGACGCACAACGTCGCGGTCTTTGTGGGTGCGATGGCGCGCGGCAGGGACGACTTTGCGGACGGCATCGTGGACGAGAAGATCGGGATCAGCCACTTCCCGCTGAGCGCGTCGGTTGCGTGCAGCAAGGTGCGCATGCGGCTCTCCACACTTGTTCTTGTGTCTGTCCCGGACGCTTACTGTCGACCACTGCGTCTAGTTCTGCTGTGCGCTGGAGGAACTCTGGGACATTGTCTGAAGTTGTAAAACATCGCCGCCCCACCGCTGCTCGATTTCGCCCGCTCGTTGCTTGTCGTCGTTCTGCTGCTCCCCTCATTTTATCTTGTTCGGTGTAAACGTGACTTCTTGGCTTGCCTGACCCGCCTGTATATCTCACTCCTCACATGCATGCCGCTCCTTTGCCCGCCTCACGACCACTGCATTTCAACCTGCACGCACTGCTCCCTCAATGTACCCACCTATCCACCCCACCCATCCTGAGCAACATCCCACCACACCCCTACTTCACGACTAGCTGGTGACACCCCCTCCGCCGCGAGCGCGCGCCGATCTGCTAGTATATAGAGTACACCGCGGCACACGCGCCCGCGCACGCCTTGCCAGCTATTCCCCTACCCCGCCACGCCCGCTAGTGTATTCGAGTAGACGAGCCCGTCGAGCTGCGACTCAACTTGTGGCCCCGGGCTATGTACATCTGTAATCGAACATTTGTGTCTGTAGCAGTACTGATCACCCTCATCATCATCCGTGGCCATCGTCGCAGCGTCCGCGCCTGCCAAACAGGATTGTATGTCTGAGCCTGTCCTCGCGCGTCGCGCACGGATGAAGAGAGGTGGATTGTGGATTGTGGATTGGGTGCGGATGATGATAGGTTGCGATAAGTAGCGCCCTAGGATCATTTCCTTATAGGGCGACGACTCCGCCCCTCCCTCCGCCATCATCCCCTCCTCCACCCACAACGCAAACGCCAGCTCACGCCCCGCCACGACACCCCGCCAGACCCTCCACGCCAGACCCGCTGCACATCCGCCCACTCGCACCTTGACACACGAAAAGAACGAACCCGCCGTCTACTAGAGCAGAGATCCAGCAGAAGATCTCAAACAGACCGTACACACACCCACACCCACCACACCCGCACCGACGATGGCGACCCAGGCGAGCGCGAGCCCCCTCCCGGCGGGCGTGACGGACCCGAACTACAAGCCGCCGCCGGGCAGGCTGGGGAACCTGACCGTGCCCCAGCAGCACGCGCTCGACACGCTCCGCAAGCGCCTCCAGGACGACGGCCTCTTCGTGCCCGAGCGCATGGACGACGCGACCCTCCTCCGGTGCGTGCCATTCCCTCCCTCTCCCTCTCTCTCTCTCTCTCCCTTGCTGGGAACCGGTGGGCTGGTTGGCTGGGGAGACGTGCAGGTGCGCGACGCTGGTCGGCGCCCGTACGCGGGGATGCGTGCCCTTGTGTGCGATTGGCAGAGCGCACGCGATGGAGAAGACCAGCCACCGGCATCCGTCGGACGCGCCGAGCAACGCTGACCACACACCCCCGCAGGTTCCTCCGGGCGAGGAAGTTCGACGTGGAGAAGGCGCTCGCGATGATCGTCTCCTGCGAGCAATGGCGGAAGGAGTTTGGCGTCGAGGAGCTCTGGAAGTACGTCCCCGCCCGCCGCTACCCCCCCTCGCGCGGAGCTGACTGCGCGCGGCTACAGCAACTTTGACTTCAAGGAGAAGGCGCTCGTGGACAAGTACTACCCGCAATACTACCACAAGACGGACAAGGTGCGCGCGCCTTGCCCTGCCCCGCTCGCTCGCCCGACGGCTGTCTGACGTTCTCTCCGCGCGACCTCCCTCCCCCCTCCAACCTTTCGCCCGCCTGCCGAACATACCACTCCCACACCCGCCGATTCCCGCGCGCAGGAGGGCCGGCCGCTGTACGTGGAGCGGCTCGGGCTGCTCGACATCAAGGCGCTCTACGCGATCACGACGCAGGAGCGGCAGCTGCAGCGGCTCGTGTACGAGTACGAGAAGTTCCTGCGCGAGCGGCTCCCCGCGTGCTCGCGCGCCGTCGGCCACCCGGTCGAGACGTCCTGCACCATCCTCGACCTCGCCAACGTCTCGCTCTCGAACTTCTACCGCGTCAAGGACTACGTCATGGCCGCCGCGTCCATCGGCCAGGACCGCTACCCGGAGACGATGGGCAAGTTCTACATCATCAATGCACCCTGGGCGTTCTCCACCGTCTGGACGTTCATCAAGCCCTGGCTCGACGAGGCCACCGTCGCCAAGATCGACATCCTCGGCTCGAGCTACAAGGACAAGCTCCTCGCACAGGTCCCCGCGGAGAACCTGCCTAAGGAATTTGGCGGCCTCTGCCAGTGCCCTGGCGGATGCTCGCTCAGCGACGCCGGACCATGGAATCCACCCAAGGAGCCGCAGCAGTGAGCCGCAGTATGCAGAGGCTGCAAGGATCGGAGGTGGAGTGGAGCGGACACGGCTCTCAGATCGTTCGTCAATGTCCTGTCGGCATGTGTAGAATACATCAGCTCGTTTTTTAACGTCGTCATATGGGATACGGGGATGGGATGGAGATCCCAAGAGAATCAGCCACAGATGCTATCATTTTGTTTCTCTTATTCCGAAAGGCAGGGGAGTGTCGACGGACACTACAAGAAGAGACTCGTTATCACACGCGATTGAAGCCATTCATTCCTATCATTGACGTCCAGTATCGAAATAGTACAAGCGCACCCCACCATCGTCACAGAACGAAGAGAGCAGGCCCGCCCGAGGCAGACGCGCGACCGCGCCCGGGCGACAGCATCGTGCGGTCATGAAAGCGTCGGCAGATATGAGAGCGTGCGTAGCGTATGGTAAAGGGGAATCTACTACATCGACAGCGCGTGCGCGGGCACCTTCTTCGCTTTTCCTTGCTACCCTCGTACTCGTCATCGCCGGCACCGACGCTTAGAAGCACTTGCGGTGGACGATGCCAGGGCCCGACTCGTCGTACTCCTGCTTCGAGCACCACAGGTTCTGGAACGTGGAGAGCGACGCGAGAATCGAACCACCGATCCAGACGGAGTACTTGCGCTCAGGGGGAGCGACAATCTTGACCTAATAGGCGGAGAGGCACCGATCAGTTCTACCGATCTAGGCTGTGCCGCACTGTCAGAGGTGCCACGTACCTTCATACTTGAGGGCGCAAGCGCGGTGAGCTCCTTCTGCATACGGTCCGCGATACCAGGGAACATGGTGGTACCGCCTGAGAGGACGATGTTGCCGTACAGGTCACGACGGATATCCAGGTCGCACTTGTAGATAGAGTTGTACCTGAGGAATGGGCGCGGTCAGTCTCGGATAGATCGCCTACTGATATCCCCAAAAATACATACACCGTCTCGTGGATACCGGCAGCTTCAAGACCGAGGAACGCGGGCTGGAAGAGTGCCTCGGGTGCGCGGAACCTGTGCAGGTCACAACGTCACCAATCTATCCGATACATACTGCCCATGCGCCACATACCGCTCGTTGCCAATGGTGATCACCTGACCGTCGGGAAGCTCGTAGCTCTTCTCGACAGAGGAGGAGTGCGCAGCGGTCTGGAGCTCCTGCTCGAAGTCGAGCGCGACGAAGCAAAGCTTCTCCTTGATGTCGCGAACGATTTCACGCTCGGCGGTGGTGTGGAATGCGTAGCCGCGCTCCATAAGGTTCTTGATGAGGAACTCGGTGAGGTCACGGCCGGCAAGGTCGAGACGGAGGATGGCGTGGGGGAGGGAGAAACCCTCGTAAATTGGGACAGTGTGCGTGACACCATCGCCGGAGTCGAGGACGATACCCGTCGTACGACCGGAGGCGTAGAGCGAGAGGACGGCCTGGATGGCGACGTAGAACGCAGGCGCGTTGAACGTCTCGAACATGATCTGGGTCATCTTCTCGCGGTTAGCCTTGGGGTTGAGGGGAGCCTCAGTGAGGAGGACGGGGTGCTCCTCCGGGGCGACACGGAGCTCGTTGTAGAAGGTGTGGTGCCAGATCTTCTCCATGTCGTCCCAGTTAGTGACGATACCGTGCTCGATAGGGTACTTGAGAGTCAGGACACCACGCTTCGACTGGGCCTCATCACTGGGGACGGACGCGCCAAATGAGCGCAGATCTGACTGGATCTTGGACGGATACGTACCCAACGTAGGAGTCCTTCTGACCCATGCCGACCATGACGCCCTGGTGACGGGGACGGCCGACAATCGAGCTGGGGATAGGGTGAATTGGCGCTCCGGCGGTACGGAGTGTACGGTGCTCACGGGAACACGGCACGAGGGGCATCGTCGCCTTTGAAGAGTTCAGAGACTGCATAGAGAAGTCCGATGTAGACAATACTCACCAGCGACTGGTAGGAGACGTGTCAGAGTTGGAACGAACTAAGGATGCAGATTGAGGACTTACAGCCAGCCTTGCACATGCCGGAACCATTGTCGATAACCTAGAGAGAGATGGTGAGGATGACGGGGAATGTATGCCAGCGCAGATGCGTACGAGGGCAGCAACTTCGTCCTCCATGATGTCGTGTTAGTTCGTGAAGGAAAAGAGAAGAGAGATGCGGGCTAGATGGGAGAAGATTCGGACGTGGATTATATACGCGCGGGCGGGCGGTGCGGGCCCAGCAGGAGCGGTAGGTGAGCACAGGCTTGTGCGCTGCGGACGAGGGTGAACTGACCTTGATTGACGACGTGGACGATGAGGGAGATGGGATGAGAGGGGCTCTCGCTCGGACTCGGTCGACGAGGACTCGCCCTCTGCCCACCCCCCGTGCGTTATCGTGATTGGTTCAGGGCAGGCCCAGCCAGCCTTGCACCGCTTTCCACCTGGTCGCTCTCTCTCCATTTCCATCTGCCCCCGCATGCTCCGCCGCAGTCTGCTAGCTGCTGTGTGCTTATTAAACCAGAAGAAAATACACAGTCGGGGCTTGTTATTTCCTCGCAATGTCCGAGCGCGGGCCAAGTCCGACGACGGAACGTGTCGCGAGTGCGAGTGCACGTGACCCCACAGGCGCCCGGGCCGACGCGCGCTGACGCGTCCGGTGAGGTCGAGTCCAGGACGCGAGTGCACCGTCCACGGACTGCTCACACACGCTCTCTGCCCGCCATGCCTCTCGAAGCAACTCTCATCGTCATCGACAACTCGGAATACATGCGAAACGGCGACTACCACCCAAACAGATTCCAGGCGCAATCAGACGCAGTCACCACCCTCTTCCAGACAAAGGTCGACTCCAACCCAGAGAACACAGTCGGGTTCATGACCATGGCAGGCAAGGGGTCCGTTCTATCATCCCGCGGCACTCTGCACGGGAGAACTGAGCTTTCTGCACGCGTCACAGACCAGAAGTGCTAGTAACACACACAAAGGACCTCGGCCAGATCCTCTCCGCCCTCCACTCCGCACAGGAGAAGATCGGCGGCGTCGCAGACATCCCCACAGCCATCGCCGTCGCCCAGCTTGCGCTCAAGCACCGCTCAAACAAGAACCTCCGCCAGCGCATCGTCGTCTTCGTCGGCTCCCCTCTCGAGGGCCAGGGCGCGGACGAGAAGTACATGGTCCGCCTCGCAAAGAAGCTCAAGAAGAACAACGTCGCCGTGGACTTCATCGCCTTCGGAGACGGCATCGAGGAGGGCGAGCGCAGCATCCTCAAGACTTTCGTCGAGAACGCAAACTCGAGTGACAACAGGTGAGCAGCGTCCATGTCCAGTGTTGACGCCACCTGGTGTTCATACCTCTGCCAGCCATTACCTCGCCGTCCCGCCAGGCCCACACCTGCTCTCAGACATGATCCTCAACTCACCCCTCCTCGCCGGCGACCGCGGCATCCCAGAAGAAGCCATGGGCGACGTCCCCTCGGGCTCGACCGGCGGCGGTGGCGGCGGCGGCTTCGAGTTCGGCGTCGACCCCAGCCTCGACCCCGAGCTCGCCATGGTGCGTCTCTCAACCTGCGCACACGCCAAGCGCCATCCACGCTGACATCCGTTCCTCACCCCGCACGCCAGGCACTGCGTATGTCGATGGAGGAAGAGCAAGCGCGCCAAGCCGCAGCGGCGCAGGCATCCGGGCAACCCTCGACCAGCGCCCCGGCCGCGTCCTCTTCGACACCCGCAGCCTCCGCGCCCGCGCCGCCAGCACAAGCCGCCGCGCCCGCGGCTGCGGGCTCAGCTTCGGCGACAGCAGCGGCAACCGCGGAGGATGAGGAAGACGAGGAGGCAATGCTGCAGCGCGCGCTCGCGCTCTCGCAGGGGCAGGATGTCGAGATGGCCGACGGCGAGGGTGCGGGTGGGGAGGAGGAGAGCGAGGAGGACGCGATCAAGCGTGCGATCGAGATGAGCATGAAGGGACACGACCAGCAGCAGCAATGAGCGTGCTGCCGTGACGCTGAGCGCTGAGTGCTGGGTCGACGTCGATATCGGGAAGGCCCTGGCGGTGTAGGGCAGATGCGGTCTTCACGCTTCGCGACTGTTTGCAATGTTCTGGACATCACCGTATAATGTACATCATTCTTTATCCATCCTCAAGCTCAGCCTGCGCTGTGTGTGCATTGTGTCCGGGGCGCCAGTAAGACCCTAACCCTCGACGGGGAGGGAAGACAGACGCCGGGGAGTTGGGGTCGGTCCCGTCCGGTGAGGCCCAACTTGCAGTTACACCCACCCTCCGTCCGCCCGTCTGCCCCCCCGACATGACCTCCCCCACCACCGCGTCCCAGGCAGAGCTCAAGGCGGCCAAGGTCCCCCTCGGCTGGCGGGATCAGTGCTCCGCGTGCGTGCTCTTTCCAGATCCCTCCGTGTGGCCTCACACGCTCACCTGAACCTCCCTGTCTGTATGTGTCTCTGTGGCTTGGGCGGATGCTCGCTCGACGGGGACGGCAGGCTCCTCATCCCGCTGAACGTGTGCCGGAAAGACAAGCTGTACCTCCCCTGGGAGTGCGAGAACGAGCGGCATGCGTACGAAAAGTGAGTGTCCGGTGTGTCCAGTGCGCCGCGGCGTCGTGATGCTGACAGCCGGCTGCTCGTGTCAGGTGCCAGTACGAAGAGTGAGTGGCCTCCAATGCCCCAAGTCACTCCGAGGTCTGAACGCTGACGGTCTGGCTGACAGCTACATGCGCCGCATGAAGGAGCTGTCGAAGCGCAAGCTTGAGGCCGCCGAGGAGTGATGTATCTACCGTCTGCTATTCTACACGCTGCATCTCCGCCCAACACTGCTCAAGAGCGAGTATCGCCAGCCCGACCATCGTTGACCTGACCCGTGCACCCAACGCTTAGGAGCGGGGTGAATAGATGTGCATTATGCGTGTGCTGAGTGGGGACTAGTAATGCGATTACAGGGGCGCAACACGCCCAAAACGTCGGAAGTACAATACCCTCCCCCTTACACCTTGCGCCCATACTCGCGCTCCCACCTCGCAACCTCCTTCTGCACGCGCCCCACGACATCATCCACCGTGCTCGCCTTCCCGAACGCGTCCACGAACTTGCCCTCGGGGTCCATGAAGTAGAAAAAGATGGAGTGGTCGACGAGGTAGTCGTCCCCCGCCCGCGCGTCGGGCGGCGTCGAGAAGTAGACGCGGTACGCCTTGCACGTCGCCTTCAGCGTGTCGTACGCGCCCGTCAACCCGACCAGGCGTGGGTGGAACTCGCGCACGTACCGCGCCACCTGCGGCACCGTGTCCCGCGCCGGGTCGACGGAGATGAAGATGGGCTGCACGATCGGCCCGTATTGCGCATCTGCCGGGGCGGCGTAGTCAGCAAGGGAGAAGTTGAGGGTGATGGTGGGGCGTGGACATGCGGGGCGGGACGGAAGGGACGCACCGAGTTTCTCGACCGCCGCGCTCATCTTGTCCAGCTCCTCAGGGCAGATGTCTGGGCAGTTCGTAAAGCCAAAGTAGATGAGGGACCATTTTCCGAGCAAGTCCTTTTCGGTGAACGTCTCGCCCTTGTGGGTCGTGAGCGTGAACGGTCCGCCGACCTGGGGCCGACCGACGGCTTGGTCTTCGCGTTCTTTGCCTATACACCATGAAGCGAACATGAAGCTCACTGATAGGCAGGGAAGGGTTCGGGGACGTACGACGTTGCTCAATGAGCTTCTCCTTTTCGTTCCGGAAGTAGAAGAATAGGCCTATGCCGGTGCCCACAAACAGCGCAGCGGCTGTTGGCGTGAATACCTGCCACGTACACTGTTCATCCTATTTGTTCGGTAAGTTTCGTGAAGAAAGACGCACTCCGACTGTTGAACGATCTCGCTCGCCCGAGGACGTCTGCTGTGTGGGGTTCAGCTTCGGGTCGGGCGGGGCTTGCTGTGAGTACGCTCTCCGCGTGCACAGTCTGCTTGACGGTACGGTCGCTGATATCAATGGTCTTGAAAGTACATGGCGGGTCGAGAATGCCGAGCGGGAGGACGAGGACGCCAAGGGGGATGCCCTGGAGCAAGCAGCGAAGAGGGTGCGGGCAGACATTGGGAAGACCTAACCCTAGCCGAGGGCTTGTGGTGGATTTGTCCCATTCGGAATTCTGGGCGGCGGTGTGTTCCAGCCTCGCTCAGACTTTGTGTCGGGTGGAAATGCTAGCCAACCCCTGTTTCGGGCGAGATATTGTATATCCTGTTGTACATGACTGCGGTGTTCTACGTAGCGTACACTTCAAAAGAAAACTCCGTGTGACCCCTGGTCGCAACATGAATGAACTATGCCATAACACTCTTCATGGCCACCGAACTCGTCACGATTTCGTCCACAATAAAATGCTCTCGCGCTGGATCTTTTGACGCTTCTTGTACTGCCGGCTCACCGTTGAGCTTGTAATACTGGGGTGCCCATGAACATCAGCAATTCTTGGGGACCATTTGGCATAGCGGCTGGGCTCACCTTCTTGATACTAGCCCAATCTGTGATACGAGACAGTTCTTCCAGGGGGGATAGAGTGCCCTCGACGACGGATCTCATGAGCTTCTCCACGTCTTTCAGGCCTGGCGAGGTGACCCGGACTACGATCAAGGAGGTAGTCCCATCTGACACGCCATATCGTCGAATCGCCTCAGAAATCTACAGCACTGCATAAGTACCCAAGAAGAAACTCGTTGACGAGAGTGTACACTACATTATTTGTGGGATTGAGTGCCCAGAGGATCTCAGAGTGCACGGTCTTTGTGCGGAGCGATTCGTGCGCTTGGGCAAGGATGGCTTGGTATATCGCTGTTTGCAGATGTAGAATACTGCATATCTACACGCACGTAAGCGTACAAACCTACGCACATCTCATAAGTCTGCACTTACGAGACGCGCATCTATGAACGCGAAGTTGACTGCTTCGCGCTCAGAATCGCCCTCGAGCCCTTCGAGCTGGCTAGCGCGGACGATCCGGCTGCGCAACGCTGCAGAATTTGTGACATTCGTGAACAGCGCGACGTGCACCACAGAGAGCTCCGGTGGTAGGTGCGAGTAGCGGAATGTTTGCATGGCGGGCGGGCGGGTGGGAGGAGGCCAAGACCTGCGAGGACTGAATTCCGAGTGCGAGGTCGCGCGAGCCACAGCCACACACATCCCGATCACTTATCCGACTCCGAGCCTCCTCCACCTCTTCCTCCTTCCACCACCTCCCCCGCCTCGCTTTCTCTGTTTCTCGTCTTTCTCTTTTCCTTTGAATACTCAGCACCCTGGTGCTCTCTTTCTTCGCTCTCTCCCGGTATCACCGGCGCCGGCAACTATGAAGCTGTTCTCTCTCGCGAGACTCTCCTTCTCCCTCCTCGCCTCCTCCGTCATTCTCGCATCCGCCGCGGCCCCAGTCGAATCTGCAGAAACCGAGCTCCTTGTACTCACTCCAGACAACTTCCAGTCGACCATCTCCGAAGGCGTATGGTGCGCCGTCTCCAAGCGCACGCACCGCTGAGTGAGACCTCACGCGCAGACCGCCCAGGTTCATAGAGCACTTCTCCCCCTACTGCGGACACTGTAGGAAGTTTGCGCCGACATGGACGCAACTCGTACAGCAGACGGAGCAGAAGGCCGACCCTGGTATCCACCTCGCCCAGGTCAACTGCGCTGTCAACGGCGGTACGTGCAGCACCCCGTCCCAGTCCACGAATCGCACCCTGACGCGCGCCGGAAGACCTCTGCCGGAAGAACGGCATCGAAGGCTACCCGCAGATGAACCTCTACCGCAACGGCAAGTTCGTCGAGACGTTCGCGCAGTCCCGCACGCTCGAGATCCTCACCGAGTACATCAATGCTCATGCCGAGCCTCGAAACCCGCCCGAGCCGACCGTCGCCGCGGCGCCCGAGCCGACGCCCACCCCCGCCGCGGCAGAGCGGGACGAGCTTGCCCAGGCGGCGGCCCGCACCGAGGACGTGAACCCGCGCGGGCTCGTGCTCTCGCTGGACGAGAGGAACTTCAAGCAAACCGTGGACAAGGGCGGCGTTTTCGTCAAGTTCTTCGCGCCATGGTGCGCACAGCCACCACCCACAACTTGCGTACTTTGCTAACACTCGCGCGCGCATCTCGCAGGTGCGGTCACTGTAAGAAGCTGGCTCCGATATGGACGGAGCTCGGCGGCGCCATGCAGCACAAGCTCACCGTTGCGGAGGTAAACTGCGAAGAGCACAAGGGCCTTTGCTCGAAAGAGGGTGTAACCGGTTACCCGATGCTCTTCTACTACGGTGGAAAAGGCGCGAAGACCGAGTACACTGGCGGCCGGAAGCTCGAGCAGCTCAAGGCATTCGCGAACAAGGTCTCCGGACCGTACGTATTCGATGCATCCCCCGTCACTGTTCCGGATGCTCATTTTGACTCAGCGGTGTGCAAGAGCTGAAATTCGGTGAACTGGAGGACCGCGTTGCGGAGCATCCTGTGCTTTACCTCCTACTCCACTCGCCGTCGGACAAGGCCATCTTCGTCAGTAGCTTCAGCCTGCACCGCCGAACGGTTCTACTGACAGCCGATTTCAGAACCAAGTTGTCGATGCGTCGCACGTGCTGTTCGGCTCCCCTCCACTGTACACGTCGACCTCGAGCGCGTTCTACGACCACTTCAACCTCAAGACGGGCACCGCGGCCATCGTCGCGCTCAAGGACAACGACCCGAGCGTTCCCGCCGCTGTGTACCACATCCCGCGGCCCGTCTCCACCGTTCAGGAGCGCCAGGACCTCGTAGACTGGGTACGCCCCACTTTCCCCGGCCGTCGTCTGAGCAACGCCGCTGACCCGCGCGCGCACAGCTGCTCCGGCACCGCCTCCCCTCCGCGCTCGAGCTCGACTCGGACAACTTCCAAGACGTGATGAACGCGCCGCACAAGCCGCTCGTCGTCGTCGTCGCCACGCCCTCCGGCGCGCTCGCCCAGACTGCGCGCGCCGTCGGCGACCTCGCCCGCGCGTGGCGCGCCGCGCGCGAGCCCGCCCCCGTCGTCTTCGCCTGGATGGACGCCGACAAGTGGGGGAAGTGGCTCAAGAGCATGTACGGCCTCAAGCCCGCCGCGCTCCCCGCCGCCGTCGTCGCGAACCACTCGGTGAGTCCGCCCGGGCATACTCGGCGTAAGCGCGTGCGCGGCTGACGGTGCGCGCGCGCAGGCGCTGGTCTACTACGACACGGACCAGTTCGGCGAGCCCATCAAGCTCACCTCCGCGAGCCTCTTCTCAGCCATCAACGGCGCCGCGAAGGGCACGATCGCATACAAGCACTCCGAGAACGCCGTCGAGCGCCTCGCGCGGGTGCGTCCCCTTTCCCTTCTCCCTCCCTCGACCGTATCCGTGTCTGACGCTCACCGATCGCGCACGCAGTATCTGAACGACAAACTGACCGCGCTCGAGACCTACGTGACCTCAAACCCGTGGCACACTGCGTTCTACGGCGCGGTCCTCCTCGCGGTCCTCGCGCTCGGCGTCCGGCGCCTCCTCGCGGACGCGGACGAGTCCTCGAGGGAAGGGGGATATTTGCGCAAAGAGGGCCGGCTCGACTAGCCAGCAGTAGCTAGCATACACACATCACTTCCAGCCGGGTCATTGAGTGTCGTCATGCATGGATGTATGGATCAATGGACGGATAGGTAGATGGACGTAAGATGTCGCGACCCGCGAGTGCCCGCGCCTCATAACATCAATCGGCGCAGACATAACGCGGGTGTATAGTGGGATAGTGGCTAGGTCATCAGGGTGTGTACTCTATAGCTCTAGGGCAACAGACACAGATGCGGGGTGGTATAGATTATAGTAATGCTACAATATCGGTACTTCGCGGCCGGCGGCCATCGCGGATCGGATGAGGATGATGCAGGGGGGCTAGTGTACATTGACGCGAGCAGGAGGGAGACTCGGTAGACTCAGAGAGAGCATGGTGCAGCACAGCAGTCCGTCACAACAGCAAGACACACACAGGGCACACAACGTGCAGGCGCCCGGCCTCGCACGACCCGAGTAGATCAGAGCAAGCAAGCAAGCAGTCGCTTAGAGGAAGCTGGTGCTCGTCGGCGACGTGGCTTCGGCGGCCGCCGCCCAAGGCGAGACGGACTCGTCGAGCATGATGCCGCTGATGCGCTGGTAGACCGCGGGGGGAAGCCGCGCGCTTGGAGCCGCTGGAGCAGCGCCAGCGCGCGGTCGCGCTCCCCGTTGCCGAGCTCAGCGCGGACCATCGCCTCCCAGGTTGACGGCTACAATCCCAGACCGTCAGCATCCTGTCTGCGTACATCGCAACATCAAAAGGGCACGTACCTCACGATAGACCGGCGCGTTAGCCGGCACGTTCACCGCCGGCTGGGGCTTGTTCTGGTGTGGTGCATGGTTGTGCGGGGCGGCGACGCCGCCCTGCGGGTCCTGCAGGCCCTCAAAAATCTCACGCGAGCGCTCGAGCTCGCCCACGGCTGCGTAGCCCTTGATCAGCAAGTTCGCGATGTACGCCGTCATGTGCACGCCGCTCGCGCGGAGCCGCTCGAGGTACGCGGGGACGAGGTCCATCCGGCGGAGCGTGACGAGCGTGTTGATGAGCGCCTCGTACACGACCGCGTCGGGGAGCGCCGCACCACCGCGGGCGCCCGTCGTCGTCGGGTGCGTCGCGATCGCCTCGAACGTGGCGAGCGCCTGGTCGAGGTCCTTGTGTACGCAGCCCCACGCGTTGATGAGGGCGGCCCAGTGCGTGCCCTGCACGGAGACGTTGCGGTCGGCGACCAGGTCCTCGAACACCTTCTGCATGGCGGGGAGGTCGATCGGCTCTATGCAGCCGTACGCGTCGATGAGCAGCTACGAACCCGGTCAGCACACCAGCACGCCCGAATTGCCCCGAGAAGCTTACCTTGTACGTGTGAGCCGTAGGCTGGACGTTCGCCTGCCGGAGCGCGTTGTAGTAGTGCAACACGCGCTCACGGTCGGGCTTCGTGTGCGTGTAGAGCTGCATCATGGTGTTGTACGGCGGCACGCGCGGCTTGAAAGTCGGCTCGCTCGTCATCTCCTGGAACAGCAGCTCCGCGGACGCGGCGTCGCCCACCCGGCAGCACGCGGCTATGACCGCGCCGTACGTGACCGACGTCGGCTGCACGTTGCGCGCCTTCATGTCCTGGAAGAGGTGGAGCGCGTAGTCCGCCTTGCGCGCCTTCGCGAGCTTGGAGATGACGGTGTTGTACATGAAAATGTTCGGCACGACGCCGTACGTCTGCGACTCCTGGTAGAGCGCCATCGCGTTTGACGTGTCGTCCGTGGTGTCCTTGACGTTGAGGATCAGCGCGCCGTACGCGTCGGCGGAAGGCACACCGCCCTGTTGGATGATGCGCTGCCGGTGAACGTGTGCAGCATCGACCTCGCCGGCGTGCGCCAGGCCGATGATCATGTGGTCTTCGACGAGGAACCAGCCGGAGGTCTGCCACTGCTTTGGGTTCTCGAGCGAGCCAAGCACAGTCTGCGCGGTGTGGTACAGCTCGTGGATCTTCTCCGTCTCGCCGAGGCGTCCGAGTGCGCTGATGAGGCGTGCGATGACGATGGCCCGGGGGAAGATGCTCTTCTCCGCGCCGTCCTTGAAACGCTGGTACGCGGTGAGGACGGCCGTCCGGTTGCCGCCGGGAAAGAACTCGCCGACAAGGTGGCTGTGTGCGCTGTCGATGCGGCCCGACGCGGCGTACTGGGGCACAGGCGTTGCGGCGGACAGGGGCGTCTCGGCCCACGACGACGGGGTCTCGAACGACGGCGCGGAGGAGAGGGTGGGGGACTGCTGTGCGCGCTGGAGCTCGGCGTAGCGGGACGCGAACGGCTCCCCGAGTTGAGCGAGGAGGCGAACGGAGTTGAGGTCGCTCGACGAGAGGCTGCGGACGAGTTGGCCCTTGGCGTGCTCGCTGAACTGCGTGATATCGACCTCGTGCTGTAGTAGGTCGTCGACCAGGGTGTTCAGGGAGGCGGCGGCATCGGCATCGGCGGTGAGGACAACTTCCAAAAGTGCTTCCCATTCCCTGGGTTTGAGCGACAAGGCCGGGCTATTCCGCTGCAGCGCATACGCATTGAGACAAGCCTCCGAGAACGCGGTCGAGTGCAAGGCGCCAACATCCGCAAGGATAGCCGAAAGTCTGAGGAGATGGGTCAAGGACATACTGGGAGCCTGAGAGGTCAGGATACCCGTCACCAGGTCGGTGACGAAGCGACGGGTGCCCTCGATCCTCCACTGAGTCTTCGAAGAGTCGAACGTCTCCCGAGCCTGGCCATACTGCAGCACCTGGAGCTGGCGAGACGCAATCCGTTCGGCAAGGTCGAGCGCTTGATCACCAAGGCCGCGATTCCAGTACTGCATAACCAGCCGCTCACACAGAACGCGAGAAGTTTCCCGCTTGAAGGTGAAGTGGGTACCGTTCACATCCCAGGGGAGGACGTGTGCAGAGAGAAAGTCCAAGAGTTCGAGTGCCTTTGCGTGATCCAAATCCGCGCGTGTGTCCATGAGCCGGAGGTTAGCCGCCAACACCGAGTCCCGATGATCGCTCAAGACGGCCGAACCGTCCTTGGGGGCGACGTCTAGCCACTGAACGAATAGCCTGTTCAGTTCCGCGACCATACCCTCGTCCGCTAACGCGTCGAACATGGCGGTCCAGGCCGCCTGGTCCGGACGGTGAGGGACTTGAGTGGGCGCATAGAGATCGGTCGTGGCGGCATCTTGCTGGAGCATGCGCTCGAACCACACGAGGGCGGTCGAGACGTCGCCGAGTTGACAGAAACCAGTGATCGTACGTGAAAAGGTGGCAGGCGAGGGGAGGGGAACGTCGGTAGCCCGGAACGGCTCGTCCGTCCTGGCGTCCATCATCTGCTCAAGCAGACCAAGCGCATCCGTAGGCTGTCCGCAGCGGAAGTAGGCCGTCAACATCTCGTTCCAAACAGCCATTTGAGACGCGCGCTGGCGGTACTGCAGGGACTGAGAGGCAGCCTCGCTGGGAACGGCGTCGAAAGACCACTGCACACGGTCAAGGCGAGAGGCGTCCTTGAACTTCTGGAACATGGACTCCGCACCATGGACATTCTGACTGCTGGCGTAGGTAGCGATGAGACTGATGAAGGTCTGTGCGTCTGGGTCGATGTCCGAACGGTTCTCGAGATGGGCGTAGACGGCGAGGGCAGCGTCGGCGTTGGAGTGGATGGCGCATGAGCGAAGGAGCTTGTTGTAGATGTGCAGCGGGAACTTGGAGTTCGGGTTGACGGCCGCAGTCTGGAAGAGCGCGAAGGCAGAGGCAAAGTGGGAGTCACCACGAAGGCTGTCGATCGTCTTTTGCTCTTCCTCGGCGTTCTCGCCCACAGCTGCGCGACGACGTCTACGGAGACGGGCCTCGGCGCGACGAACGGCCTCGTAGTTCTCAAAATCACGGTCTGTGAGGGTGTTGATGAGGGTGGCATAGGTGCCGTAGCCGGAGCGAACGAGCTGGGAGGCGTCGGAGGAAGAGTCGGCGAGCACGTTCTGGGAACGCTGCTGGGAGGAGGGAGCACGGAAGACGTTGAGCTTCTCTACGCGATCGCGGACCTGGGAGGCCGAGAGAGGCGATCCCTGACGGTGGGTATGAGAGAAGTGACAAATGAGGGGGGAGAGAATGACTCACGCTCTGCGTGGTATGCAGACGGCTGCTGGTATGGAACTTGGAGGGACCAGGGCCAGAATGAGCGCTCCCTCCAGAGACGGAGGAGCCCCAGCCGGTGACGGCAGTGGACGAGCCGGAGGAAGACTGGAGCTGGAGGACATTGCGGAGGGTGTGGCCGGTCTGGTTCTGGACGGCGAGGACGGCGCGGGAGGTGTGCTGGAGAAAGTGGTTTGCGACCTTGGGGATCATGATGGCTGGGGCGGCATGCAAGCCAGCTGCTGCCCGGAGATTGACGATGGGCGGACTCGGACTCGAGCGGCGGAGGGGACGCCGGGGACGATGAAGGGAGGGCGGGGATCGTGGTCGAGGTCAGAAAACCTGTCCTGGCCGTGTCCACACCGAGCCCCGCGCCCGAGCTCTAATCCCGCCCTGGGCGCCTACTCCCCGCGCGCTCGCGTCCCCCCGGCTCCCCGCACCCGGTCTCCCCCGACCGCCCCGGGTACGCGTACGCGGCTGAACGGCAGCGTCCACGTCGCGCGCGTAGAATGACTGATATTTGGGTGCGCAGTATTGAACTTGTATGTATTTTGTGATGCTGTCTTTCAGGAGCAGATTCGGCGTCCTTGACGCCCGAAAGTGAAACGGCCGACTGCTCGCACTCGCCCTGTTGATCCCCGCAGGTCCTTGTTTGTCCCTCGTTCGCATCGTCCACGAGAGCGTTGGTGCACTGGAAGAAAACAAGCAAGTTCATGGCCAAACACTGCTCAGTGCTGCGCTGCACAGAGAGCGTGGCCGGGATCACCTTGTCAGATTCCTTACGTCAATCAACCGGGCTCTTCCACCGGGCGGTATGTTTTCTACAAGTCGCCCTACCGACTCATACTCTCCCCAACGCTACGTGCATCTCTCTGCACTGCAACCGCCACGATGCCTGTGCATGATCAAGATCGGACGTCACAATGTCCGGCTTGGAGCAGGCCGCGAGCAAAGGACAGACAGCGAGCGGGATTCCACGCTCGTTGCCACATGAGAATATGCTCGGACCCATTCACTAACACACCTCCTCCGACATTACAACCTCCCTCTCTCCTCCTCCACCACCTCCCCCACACACACAGCTCACCATGTTCATCCCGTTCGACCTGCAGCTCCTCTCGGCCTGGAAAGCCGCCCTAGTACTCGCCGCCGTCTACATCGTCTACAAGCTCGCCCAGTCCTACATCGCCCGCTCCCGCGCGACGCCCCTCCGAGGCCCCCCACGCCGCAGCTGGCTCTTTGGCGTCTCCCAAGTCGCAGGAAACAATCCAGATTCGGCCGACTTGCTCGAGGGCTGGGCGCAGGAATATGGCTCCGTCTTCTCCGTCCCTGCCCCCCTCGGCTCGTCCACCGTTATACTCACCGACCCGAAGGCGGTCGCGCACTTCTACGCGTACGAGACCTTTACGTACGTCAATACCAAGCTCTCCCGTATAGCCATCGAGCACCTCGTAAGTCGCCCGTACACGCTTCCGTGTGCGCACTGCTCATGCCTTGTAGTTCGGGCGCGGTCTGCTTTGGGCAGAGGGCGAGTCGCACAAGAGGTCAGTCTTGATCCCCAGAGACCAATCATCAAAGCCAACGAGTGCACAGACAACGGAAAGCCATCTCGCCCGCTTTCAGCAATGTGGCAATCCGCAGGCTGACGTCTGTGTTCTACGATTCCGTCTACAAAGTCAGTCCATAAACTCGACGCATTCAATTGCGCACTGACACCTCCCATAGCTCAAGACAAACTGGGACAACCAACTAGAGGTGAACGACCAGACACTCATTGACGTGCAGAAATGGTACGTTCGTGCGCGATATTCCAACACAGACCCGCCTACTGACCTCCGTTCAGGATGAACCACGTCTCGTAAGTCCGCGCCCACCCATACCTCCACCGGCACCTAACCCCACACGTCTCAGCCTGGACAGCGTCGGCATCGCCGGCTTTTCGCACGACTTTGGCTCGCTCGAGGGCAAGCATTCCGCCGTCGCGGACGTCTTCGACCGGATGGGCCACATCAAGCCCTCGCCTATCACCGCCGCGGCGATCTTCTTCGGGAACACTTTCCCCTTCCTCCTCCGCATCCCGACGCCGATGCGCCGCCTCCAGGACAAACTCAACCAGAGCATGGAGGAAATCGCTACCGTCCTGCTCGAGAACACCCGTCGCGAGATGCGCGGGGCGGGCGAGAAAGGCTACGAGGAGAAGAGTATCATTGGTTTGCTGAGTGCGTGACTTCTTTAGAGTATACAGCCTTGCCGGCAGCACAGCTGATGAACTCGCCATCCAGTCAAAGCAGAGGACACCGACTCAAGCCTTCGCATGTCCCAGGAGGAAATCATGGCTCAAGTAAGTTGAACCAGCATCCCACGGAAGCATCTAGATTCACGCCCAGGACAGATGAAGGTTCTCATCCTGGCCGGCTACGAGACCACATCCAGTACGTCCACACCTGAACTCACCCTTCGAATCGAATTCAAGCTTTGATCACATCGCTCACAGTCAGTCTCACGGTACGCTATCCCACCTGGCCCCTCTCGGCAGTGGTACCTGCTGACACCGTTTTGAATGAGCTAGTGGGCCCTCATCGAGCTGTGCCGGCAGCCCGAGAAGCAGGCGCGGCTCCGCGACGAGCTCAAGGAGCACTTCCCGGACTCGGACCCGACGTGGGAGCAGCTCACAAACGGCGCCGCGCTGCACTACCTCGACGCCGTCGTGCACGAGATCCTGCGCATGCACCCTCCCCTCGCCGTGACTACCCGCGTCGTACGTCCCCCTCTTTCACACCCCCCTCTCTCCATCGTCATCCACTGACACACCCCCGCGCAGGCCGCGCAAGACGACGTCCTCCCGCTCTCCCGCCCCCTCCGGCTGCCCTCCGGCGCGCTCACCGAGCACGTCGCTGTCCGCGCCGGGCAGACCATCACCGTCCCGATCACGCACATCAACACCTCCACCGCGTTCTGGGGCGCCGACGCTCGCGCCTTCCGCCCCGAGCGCTGGCTCCCCGCCGCCGACGGCGGCATCCCGAAGCGCGTGCAGGAGCTGCAGGGCCACCGGCACCTGCTCACCTTCGTCGACGGCCCGCGCATGTGCCTCGGCCGCGGCTTCGCGCTCGCCGAGTTCAAGGTGCGCCCCCGCCCTGCCCAGCACCACTCACCGCACACGCGGAGCGCTGACGCCGCCGCACGCTACCGCCTCCGCCGCCGCGCCGCAGGCGGTGCTCGGGGTGCTGATCAAGAACTACACGTTCGAGCTCCCGGACGGGCCGGAGACGAAGATCGAGTTCGTCCGCGGCGTGCTCCCCCGCCCGCGCGTCGCCGGGAACGAGGGCGCGTGCGTGCCGATGCGCGTGCGCCGCGTGTATGCGTGAGCCGTCTCGGGTTCTTCAAGCCCGACTCGGAGCTGCGTGGCAGGAGCCCGTCGGACTGGTTTGGCACGAGTAGTGTTTTGGTGTATCGAAATCTACGTAGTTGTTTTACTGTTGGCCACTATTTGCGGGAATGCAGGATACCAACCAGAAGCTGGGGTGTGGATGACTTAGACTCCACTTTCGTCGTGTCCCTACTGGTCTGGAAAAACATTTTGGGTGGGAGCTCTGTTCTAGGCCATAAGAATCAGTCGTTCACGATGTGTTCTCAAAGATCTAGGTGAAAACGCTAGTATTCGAGACTATTTTAGATAACAATCACCCAAAAGGAATGGGCATGGTTGTTGGTTGTCCCTACAAACACAGCTTCCAAAGTCGTCGTATCGCTTTCTAATATAACACACACATTAGACCAGGTTAGCCAAGTTAGCACCATGTCCACTCTCATTCAACCCAGGGTTTGAGATTGGCCCCCTGTGAATGGAGTTATGTTGCACTGGCAACACCCCAGATATCTGACATCAGTATCATAAGCGCTGCAGATCCGCCTTTTCTTACAATAGGCCGCAGAGAACTACTCGTATTCGTCATCGCACATTCTGTTCTACTATACAGCTTCCCTTCTACGCGGTGTTGCCCTCAGAATGTCATCAACACTAGATAGCACACGTCAACATCGAACAGCCAACAGACAAGAACGAAAAGAGAAACGCACCGTAGGATCATCTCCGCCGCCTCGCTGGCACTCAGCACGACTTGACGCTTGAGCTTATAGCTCTCCGTGACGCCGAGTTGCACCATCGAGCCGATCTTGCCCTCATTCATGTCTGAACTCAAATCAGCGTCTCTTCGGGATTCGAGCCCAGCGGACGACTCACCCAGACCGGCATCCGAGCGACCCTCGTAATGCGCCGCCCTCAGCTTCGCAACGAGGTCGGAGGAGTCGTAGCCTGCGTTGTCCGCCAGGATCGTCGGGATCATCCTCAGCGCACGGCTGAACGCCTCCGCGGCGATTGCCTTCTTGCCCTGGACTTTCCGCGCCTCCTCCTCGACGGCGCAGCTCATGAGCGTCTCCGAGCACCCGCCGCCGAGGACCACCCGCGTCTCCTTCACCGTCTGCGACAGCACGGAGAGTGCGTCGTGCAAAGACCGCTCAGCCTCGTCGATCATCTGGTTTGTCGATCCGCGGAGGACCACCGTGCACGCCTCGCCCGCGGCAACACCGGAGAACTTGATGAGCTGTGGAACGGCACGTCGCGTGAGAGCCGGTATGCGGGGGGAACGGGTGAAACATGCACACCTTGTCCTCACCGATCATGATCTCCTCGATCAACTCGCATCGTCCGAGCTTCACAAGCTCTGGATGCTCGAACGTGCTGGCAATCTCACCGCCAGTGACGAGCGCGAGACGCTCCACACCCTCGAAATCCGCGTGCTCAATCGTCATGATGCCCTTCTCCGCGAGGAGGGACTCAGGGTAGTTGTAGATGAGTTGTCGGTTGACGAAGACGTTGATGCCATGGGCAGCGATCGCGTCAACCTTCGCTTTCATCTTTTCCTGTAGTGGGGTTAGCAAATGGTCGAGAAGGGTCGGCCCATTGAACAGCACCGACCCTTTCCGCACGCTCCAGCTCGGCAAGCTTGCCCGTGCTGTCGACCTTGATCCGCGCGCCGAACACCTTAATCTTGTCGGTATCCATAGCTGGTGGAAGGTCAGGGCTGGTCGGATCCGTGACGGAAGGAAGAGCTCACATGTATTCGCGATGAGGATCTTAGCATTCTCCAGCCGCTTGGGGGAGTTAGTGCCAATAGTCTTGTCGAGGATAAAGCCTGATCTAGATGAGCAAAATCGGGGGTACCGACCAGACGTCGAACGCACCCTCATCCAGGTAGGAGTCAGTGAGCTTACCGCCCGCCTTCTTGATGATCTGGATGTGCTCAAGGTCCGTGGATCCCTGTACATGGTGGTCAGTGGCCATCAGGGAGATTCGAGGAAGTATGGACCTTCAGACGAAGGACAGCATCAACGGCGAGATTGGCGAAGTAATCCTTGTCCTGGTTTAGGACTTTTGAGGAGAGGGTAGTGCGTGCAATGTTGAAGAGGTCTTGTCTGAACCTTGCGGGGTCGGTGCTATGCGGGGTCGCAGAGGTTGGATTCTAGAGATTAGGATGGACGCGCAGGGACACACCTGTTGTCGATTGCCGACTTTTCAAGGGCACGGAGCGCGGCGGCGCTGGCTATCCTGAAGCCCTCGATGATTGTTTGCGGGTGGATTTTCTGCGCGATGAGCTTCTCTGCCTCTCTGAGCAACTCGGCGGCCAAGACGCAGACGCTGGTAGTGCCGTCGCCGACTTCATCGTCCTGGACCTTGGAGATGTTTACGAGAATCTTGGCTGCGGCATTGTCGAGCTGGATGGACTTGAGGATTGTCGCGCCATCGTTCGTAACATTTATATCCCCTGACGATCCTGACTGGAGGATCTTGTTCATGCCCTTCGGGCCGAGGGTGGACTTGACAAGATCGCCGAGTGCAAGGGCACCAACGAAGGAGGCGAGACGCGCGTTCTCTGCCTTTTCCTCCGTTGCCTGTGGGACTGTGAGAGGAATCCCGAGTGAGATGGGCACACAGACAAACCTCTGCACCAAAAATGTTCATAGACATGGCGGCGACGACTGAGATGGAGGGGTGAGGATGCTCAGCGAGCGGAGAAGACTCTGGACTTTAGAGCACTGAGCAGCACTCGAAATTGGAGGCGCGCATGCGGTCACGTGCGTCATGCCCATGATGCGAATCACGTGGCTGTGCACCCGCCACCACGTCGACGCGCAGCAGGAGCGTTCCAAGTCCAAGTCCGAGCTTCAGCTTCAAGTCTTCAAGCCTCCGCCATTCTCCCTCTGCTTCAGGACAGACCCTTTGCCGTCGTACGCTTGCACTCATTCTCTCCTTTCTGTTTTGATACCTTCGGAACGAACATCACCACCAACTCGGACAACGCGCGGGTATGTCGGGCAGCGTCCGGGTGCGCAGGCAGCCCTCCCCGCCGGGGAAGCCGTCTCAATCAGCCCCCCGCTTTCCTCATCCACGACACGACCATCTCGACGCAGACCAGAGGCGTGAGGCTGCCTCGAAAGGTCTCCGTCCAGGCCGCAAGGCTCATGCCATCGGCGGCCTTAACCTTGCACCGGCGGAATGGAAGCTGCTAGTAGTCGTTGTCATCGTCGCTTGTGCCGTCCGTCTCTTCCGCATCTCGCAGCCCAATAGCGTAGTGTGAGCATTGGATTACGCTCAATGCGCCCACTCTTGCTGACTATATGCTCCAGTTTTGACGAGGTCCACTTTGGCAAGTTCGCCTCCAGATACATCAAGTCCGCCTACTTCGTCGACGTTCACCCTCCACTTGCCAAGCTCCTCATCACCCTCGCTGGCTGGCTATTCGGATATGACGGCAACTTTGACTTCAAGGACATCGCAAAGTACGTACCGCCTCCGTACTATCGTTCCAGTCATCTTACCATTCTGTCTCAGAGTGTACGAGAATGTACCGTACGTCGCCATGCGTATGGTCCCTGCCCTCATGGGTATCGCAACAGTCCCTCTCGCATACCTCACCCTTCGCGCCCTTGATTGCCGCGTCACTACTGCTCTCCTCGCCTCTCTCTTCATCACCTTCGAGAATGGCTTGATCACCCAGTCCCGCCACATACTTCTCGACTCTCCCCTCATCTTCTTTACTGCGCTTTCCACCTTTGCATGGACTGCATTCTGCAACGAAGACCACTATGAACCCTTCACCGAGTCCTGGTGGATCTGGCTTTCCATGACAGGTCTCTCCCTCGGTGCCGTTGTGAGCTGCAAGTGGGTCGGTCTCTTCACGATTGCCACCGTCGGCCTGGGTACTCTCAAGCAGCTCTGGACACTACTGGGAGACCTTCGCGTTCCTCCGAGACTATGGATCAAGCACTTCGTCGCTCGCGCCATCTGTCTGATCCTGATCCCCATCATCTTCTACATGTCCATGTTCGGAATCCACTTCCTCGTCTTGTCCAACTCTGGGGAGGGCGATGGCTTCATGAGCTCCGAGTTCCAGCACACTCTGCGCGGACGTGGCATGGCAGATACGTTTGCTGATGTAGCCGTCGGTTCTGAAATCACTATCCGCCATCTCAATACACAGGGCGGCTATCTTCACTCGCATCCGCACACTTACCCTGGTGGCAGCAAACGTTCGTCCTGTATGCGCTCCATTGAGATCCTTATGACTGACTTCTACTATTACAGAGCAGCAGATCACATTGTACCCCCACCGTGACACCAACAACGTATGGAGGATCGTCAATGCGACGGCGGAGGGTGACCCCTACACCAACTGGATCGATCAGGACATCTCATATATCACCGACGGCACTCGCGTCAAGCTCCGGCACATCCAAACCGACAAATCCCTTCACTCCCACGACATCCGCCCACCAGTGTCTGACGTTGAATTCCAGAACGAGGTGTCTGGCTACGGCATTCCTGGCTACGCTGGAGACGCGAACGACGACTGGATTGTCGAGATTTACAAGGGGGATAAGCGCGACAAGGAGTCGGCCAAACGCCTCAGGACGCTAAGATCACACTTCAGACTGAGGCACCCGATGACGGGCTGCTACCTGTTCTCACACAAGGTCAAGCTCCCTGACTGGGGCTGGGAGCAACAGGAAGTCACTTGCAACAAGCAAGCTGTGCTGGCGAACTCGCTCTGGTACATCGAGACCTCGACGCACCCCAAATGTAGGTTTATCCCTACAGACCCGCGGCGAGTACTGACCAGGAATCAGTCCCTGAGAATGCACCAAAGGTCAACTACAAGCTCCCGGGTTTCTTTGCAAAGTTCTGGGAGCTGCAGAAAGTGATGTGGACTACGAACGCTGGCCTTACCGACCGTCACTCCTACGACTCGAGGCCGACCGCATGGCCTCGTCTCCGTCGTGGCATTGTATGACTTCCATACATCCCCTTATGTGTGACCCTGACGATATTATGCAGAACTTCTGGGTCAAGGACCATCGGCAGATCTACCTGCTGGGCAACCCACTGATCTGGTGGCTCAGCACCGCGGGTGTATTGGCTTACGCGGCTGCTCGCGGGTTCCTCGTCCTCCGTGCGCAACGCGGCTACCGGGATTTTGACAACAGTAGGTCTCATCTTACCAACTAAATGTCTGTATGCTGACGCCCTCGTAGCCAAGCTAGTGAAGTATGACACCCTGTGCGGCTTCCTCTTCGTCGGCTGGGCGCTCCACTATCTCCCCTTCTACCTCATGGCCCGCCAACTGTTCCTACACCACTACCTCCCTGCGCTCTACTTCGCGATCCTCCTCGCGTGTAGTGTCTTTGACCTCGTCACCTCCAACCTTCGCCCGCGCATCCGTCTGCAGATCGCTGCCGTGCTCCTCGTCATCGCTGTGTGGAACTACACCTATTTCAGCCCGCTTGTGTACGGTTTGCCGTGGACGAAGGCCAAGTGCCATAAAGCCCAGTGGCTGAAGCACTGGGACTTCTCATGGTAAGCAGTGCCTCCTCTTCTATGACATGACTTCCTGTCTGACCCCCCTCATCAGCAACGACTTCCTCGACGACGTGAGTGTACCCCTCCCCCAGTCCGTTCCTCCTCTCACCCACTAACCCCGCTCCTAGTATTCACTGTACAAAAGCGCCACCGTGCCCACGCCCCTACACTCCTCGCCCGTCATTGTGAACGACCCGCACCCGGCCGCGCACCAGCAGGGCGGGATCGGCGCCGCGCCCATTGGCGAGCCCGTGAAGCTCCAGCAGCCGCTCGCGGAGGCGGACACGACGACGCTCTCCTTCGGCCAGGCCGAGCCCGGGCGGGACATCTTCGGGGACCACCCGCACAACGAGCTCAAGAGCCAGCCGAACGAGCCGCCTCGCGTCGTCGCGGAGGACGCGCGCGAGGAGAAGAAGGAGAAGGAGAAGGAGGTGCGCTCGCAGGATGTCGCCGCGTCCGAAGCGGAGACGGTCGCAGAAAAGGAGGAACTCCTCCTCGCGCCGTCCCCTCAGGCGGCGACGACGAGCAGCGAGACCTCGGCGGTGGCGGCGGCAGAGGATGCGACGTCCGAGCACGCCCATGCCCACGCGCACGCGGAGGGGCCAAAAGGACAGGAAGAGGCCGAAGTAGAGCGCGTCCGCGCAGAGCTGTTCCCGGAGGACGCGAAGAACGACTAAGTCCGCCCCGTCCTATCTCGCTCCGCTCCGTCAGTCCCTGCCCCGGTTTACAGTATATATTGGCACGATGTGTTGTACATGCATGGACTTTGTGCGTAGTATGGTACATAATCCCCATGGAATCGAAAGCCCCACGCGCGGTGCGCGCCCGGAATACACGAAAGCAAGTCCACAACCTCCCCAAGTACGCGCGCGGGTCAGCCCGCCGCCTGCGTGCGCTCGAGCATCTTGTTCACCGCGAGCGGGCGCCCGCTCGCAGGATGCGCGAGGTCCGCCATGCGCCCCTCCCGCATCCTCAACAACAGCTGGACGAGGAACATGGGCGTGACGACCTCGCTCTGCGCACCCTCGCCCCTCGAGTCCGGCGTCCCCGCGCTGCCCGTCCCCGTCCCACTCGCGCTCACACCCGCGGCAGCAGCAGCCCTCGCCGCGCCCCTGCTCGCGCGTGCACTCCTCTGCGCAGCCGCCGCAGCGCGCGCCCTTGCCTGTTCCGCGCCCGCGTCCTCGTTGTACCGATCCCAGAGCGCGTACATGGCGATGATCTCCTGCGCGACGGTCGCGACGAGGGCCATGCTGACGTTCAGGCCCGCCATCCAGCCGATGAGGTCGGGCGGCTGCGCGTGCTTGCGGCTGCTGCTCGACGAGGAGCGCGAGGAGCGCTGGCTCGCGTGGTGCCCGCCGCCGCCCGTCCCGTTTCCGTTCCCGCCGTTGTTATTGCTGGCGGAGGGGGCGGAGGTAGAGGCAGAGGCGGCGGCAGCGTTGATGGCGGTGCGGGTGGGCGCATTGAAGACGAAGGTCAGGTAGATGGCGGCGATGGCGATGAGGTGGGGCGGGTAAAGGAGGCAGAGCTCGGAGCGGTAGGTGTCGTTGATGATGAACCTGGCGACACAATTGCACGGACGAAACCTTGAGCAATTCTACTTGGCTCGTTTCCAGACGGCGGAGTGCTACACCCAGACACATGCAGCCAGTCCCGCGATCCAAACCGAATTCACGCTTGAACATTATCACGCCCACCGTGCACCTGAGGTGAGCGCCGGCCCATGTCACGATCTCGCGAGCTGAGCTGTGTAGCACTCCGCCGCCTGGGCACACTACGAAGACAGTGTGCTCACCACGCGGTCTGGATGGCAGACTCTTCGAGCGGAAGCCTGCCCTCGCCTGTGCCCCAATAGCGCGGGCCGTCGTCTGCCTCGCCGGCCTCTGCCTCGGACATGGGGCACGCGTCCTTGCCGCAGAGGGAGATGAGGGTGCGGTAGGGATGAAAGACGACGAGGTCACACTCGAGCTCGTCGACGAGGTAGAACTCCATCTCTGCGAGCTTGGAGTTGTCGGAGGGAAAGGTCTTGATGCCGTACTCCTCACCTGACGAGAGACCGACGGTGAACGGGAGCCAAAGCAGAGAGCGAGGCGGGAGGAGGTACCAAAGAACATGCGTGCCTCGGAGACGACGTTCTTGATGTGCACGGGGGACTCCTCCGCCTTGGCCGCGACGTAGCAACATGCGGCGGCGACGATGAAGGGGTCTGTCTCGCAGTAGGAGTTGTTGACGTAGAACCTGCGGAAGAAGACGGTAGCGGTGGCGATCACCCTCTGCCTGAGCTGGAGGCGCTTTCCGAGTTTCGCGATGACTGGGGGGGTGGTGACGTGCTGGCTCCTGAGCGGGGGCGCGCGGGGTCGGGAGGAGAGCGGTCGGGGACTCACGGCTGGCGAAGAAGAGGTTGAGGAAGGCGAGGTGCTCGGGGTTGTCGACGTAGAGCACGTCGTCCGACCGCGCCTGGCGGAGCGTCGCCCTGTCCACGATCCAGCGTTTGCTGCCGACGCCGGGGCAGACGATGAGCAGCAGCCGCGGGAGGAGGTGCAAGTGAGGACTGACTAGTGTGAGCTCGACCAAAAGTCGGTGGCCATCGCAGAGCCAAGTGTATTCCGAGCGGGTCCAAGACGCGGACGGATCGTTCGGACGGCGCGTGTGCGTCGGCGGAGCGAGGCCCGACCCGCTCCGAGCTCAAAACGCGCCCCGCGTCGCGTCTCACGCCCTTTCCCCCACCTTTCCTCCCCTCCTCACCGCCGCCCCCGCCCCCGCCCTCCCCGCCAACGCCCACGACGCCCGCCATGTTCGCCCGCTCTGCTGCCCGCGCGCTCAAGTCCCAGTCCCGCCAGTTCTCCTCCTCCGCCGCCCGCCAGTCCAAGGTCGCTGTCCTCGGCGCCGGTGGAGGAATCGGCCAGCCCTTGTCCCTCCTCCTCAAGCTCAACCCCCACGTCACCGAGCTCAGCCTGTACGACATCCGCGGCGCCCCCGGTGTTGCCGCTGATGTCTCCCACATCGACACCAAGAGCGAGGTCCGTACCCTCGCACCACTCTCGCCTCACACGTGTCCCCTCACAGCGTATACCCCCAGGTGAACGGCTACCCCGCCGACAAGCTCGACCAGGCCCTCGACGGCACTGACGTCGTCGTCATCCCCGCTGGTGTGCCCCGCAAGGTTCGTCCTTTGCCTCACTCAGACCCTGCGCGTTCTCACTGATAACCTTTCCCTCCAGCCTGGCGTGAGCTTCTGTCCCGTCCCCGTTCCGCCTCTGCCGTACTAACCCCGCCTGCCTACTCCGCGTGCGCAGATGACCCGTGACGACCTGTTCAACACCAACGCGTCCATCGTCCGCGACCTCGCCGCCGCCATCGCCCGCGTCTCCCCCAAGGCCAAGGTGCTCGTCATCTCCAACCCCGTCAACTCCACCGTCCCCATCGTCTCCGCCGTGTTCGAGAAGGCGGGCGTGTACGACCCGAAACACATCTTCGGTGTCACCTCCCTCGACGTCGTCCGTGCCCACCGCTTCGTCGGCCAGGTCACCGGCGCCGATCCCAAGGACCTCACCGTCACCGTCGTCGGCGGCCACTCGGGCGCGACCATCGTCCCCCTTCTCTCCCAGACGCCCCAGGCGAAGGGCATCACCGGCGAGGCGTACGAGAAGCTCATCCACCGCATCCAGTTTGGCGGTGACGAGGTCGTGCAGGCCAAGGACGGCGCCGGCTCCGCGACGCTCTCCATGGCCTACGCCGGCGCCCGCTTCACTGGTGACCTCCTCCGCGCCCTTCACGGCGAGAAGGGCGTCGTGACGCCCACGTTTGTCAAGAGCCCGCTCTTTGCTGACCAGGGCATTGACTTCTTCTCCTCGAACGTTGAGCTTGGTGTAAGCTCTACAACTGCTTGCACGTGCGCTACAGATACTGACGATGCGTCCCAGGTCGATGGTGTGGAGAAGATTCACCCTCTGGGCGAGCTCTCTGCGCAGGAGCAGAAGCTGCTCGAGGCGTGCCTGCCCGACCTGAAGAAGAACATCGAGAAGGGCAAGAAGTTCGTCCAGCAGGCGTAGACGACGAGCTTGACATCATCCGTACGCGTGGACTGTTGCCGACATCGTGCAAAAACGCTGTTGTACACCTAGAGTCTAATGTGATCCGTCACCTTTTGGATTCCAGACAATGCTAGCGAGTGTTGGGTACATAATGATACATGCCTGCAGAGCAGTTGTGAGAGGCCAGCATACGTGCTTGCTATGAGCGAACGTACTGTCCGAGCGAGTGTCACCTGTGGCTCTTCCCCTTGCTTTTGACTGTAACGAACCCGTCCGCGTCGACCTCGGGCTCCTCTCTCGGCGGCCTTGGTTGCTGGTCGAGCAACTGCGGCGCGTGCTCGTCCTCGTCCTCCTCCCCGCTCTCGTCCTCCCAATCGCTCTCATCGCCCGCCGCCTCCTCAGCCTGTACCGTCTTCCCCTTCACCCTATCCGCGCGCTCTTCGAACTCCTGCAACAACTTCATCCCGCCCGCACCGACCTCCGCCCAGAGCCTGACCAGATCGCGCGCGACGGCCTCGGCGCTGCAGTCCTCGAGCACGGTCTCGAACTCGTCCGCCATGACCTGCAGGAGGCGGTCCTCGACGTAGTCCGCGTCCACCTGCCCCTGCTGGTCTTCAAAGTCGTCGACGAGCACGGACGCGAGCCAGGTGCGCTTCGCGGCGGACTCGGGCCCGCCCCAGCCGTGGTCGACGGCGATGCGGAGGGCGGGCCAGTACGCGAGCCGGGCGAGCACGCCGCGCGCGAAGAGGACGGATGTCGGCGGCGGCGGTGCGGTGGAGGCTGAGGTTGTGGTGGACGAGGGTGGTGTTGATGTAGACATTCCGTGTGTAGAGTCCATGTTTTAACCGCCGAGTATTTGGAGAGAGAGAGAGAGAATGTGTGGAGAGCAGATGCGATCGACCCGAAAATTCAAAATTCACGCGCCCGCGTCCGTTTCCGACTTTCTCGCATTCGTCCTCCGGCTCGTCCTCGTCCTCTCTCTGCTCATCTCTCGTCGCTGTAGTCAACAATGCTCAGCGCGGTAGCGGCGCGCAAGGCGCGTCTGGCTCAGACAAAGGGTGAGCCTGCGCCAGAGGCAGCCCCGCCTACTCCCAAACCACAGCCAAAGCAGAGCCAACCCGCTCCCGCCAAACCGTCCTCCTCCGCACAGAAACCGCCGCCCAAGCGGAAGCCCAGCGCGTCCGCGGGGAACCCGTCCAAAAAGAAGAAAGTGCAGCATCGCCGTCCGGAATCGCAGCAGCAGCCATCGCGCTACTTCGCCCAAGAGGACGCGTTCCGAGCGCAGGACGATGTGATCGTCGTCGACGAGAGTGAGAGCGAGTCCTCCGCGTCGTCCAGCGCCCCGTCCGACGACGACGAGCGCGCCCCCGCCCCCATTCACCGCGCGAAGACGGCGGGAAAGCGCGCGTGGTCCCCGAGCATGCCCCTCGCGGACTCCTCCGACGAAGACGGCGACGACACGGACGAACCCGTCTTCCTCGATACCCCCGCCCCGCCCGCCGCCGAACAGACTTCCGACGAGCAGCCCTTGCTCTCCACATTCCGCCCTGCCCTGGGCCAGAATGTATACCCCCTCGCCGCGACCGATTCTTTGCCGAAGCGCACCGTACTCCTGCTCAACGCAGGCGAGACTGTCGCCCTGCTAGGGACGTACGCTCTAACCGTCTTGCGGGGAGCCATCTTTCTTGCGGGGGCCTCCCTTACCCCCTCGCCTACCGCGCACCCCGTCTACGCCCCGCGCTCGTCCCCTCTGCCCGTCATCCAAGCCCTCCCGCGCAATCCCTCCCAAACAGCGTGGTCGATACCTCACGCCGCACCGCAGCAGATACAAGAAGCCGCGTCCCAATACGACGCCGCGATCATGCTGCAGGAGCTGCACACAGGCGTCGAGGGCCTGGGGCGGATATGCAGGACCTTCGACGGCTTCTTCGCGCCCTCGCGCTGGCAACGGAACCAAGCGCGATTTGACTTGGGCCTCGACAGCGTGTACTTTGTGCGTCTCCGAATATATATTTCTTCAAACCCGCATCTCAATATGCGTGCAGCTGCCGCTTCAGACGCCCGACATAAAGCCCCTCACCGTTGCTCCCGCGTGGGCTGCCGCAATAGACGTTGCGCTGCCGACCGCAGACGACGATGCGGCCGCACAGAGACGTGTGTACCTCGTGAAGGGACCGAAGAACGCCGGCAAGAGCACCTTTGCGCGGCTTCTCCTCAACAAGCTACTTTCCAGGTAAGCAGCATGCGTATACTCCGAGCCGCCAACCTAGGACTGATATGCGTCAGGTTCCGCCGTATAGCGTATCTCGAATGCGACCTTGGCCAGTCCGAGTTCACGCCAGGCGGCATGGTAAGCCTCAATGTCGTCGAGCAGCCTGTATTTGGTGAGTAGCCAGTCTACACGGTATCGCATCCTACCTCACAGCATTACACAGGCCCACCGTTTACGCACCCCAGCGTCCCATTCTCCGCCCACTACATCGGCGCGACCTCACCACGGTCCTCACCCTCGCATTACCTGGACTCGATCCAGGCACTAGTCCAGCAGTATGACCTCGACGTACAAAACGCCACTCTCGATGAAGACGCGGCAGACGACGAAGAGGGCCGCATACGCTCTTCTATCCCGCTCGTCGTCAACACGATGGGTTGGACAAAAGGTCTCGGCGCCGACCTCACGCGCAAAATCGAGCAGCTAATCGACCCGTCCGACACCTTCGCCTTCGCCTCCGCCGACGACGATCCCGCCTACGGAGCTAGCGTTTCCCCTCCCCAAGCGCATCAGTACCCTAGCGACTTTGGCCCACGCATCCACACCATACCAATTGTCCCGCCGACCTCTACCGGCAACCACTACACCGCGGCTGACAACCGCACGCTCGCCCTCCTCTCCTACCTCCACGCCGTATTCCCCCTCTCTCCCCCTACCTCTCCCTACCCCTCACCCACCGCCGTTTCATGGCACACCGCACTTCCTCTCTGCGCCCAGCCGCCGTACGAAGTCGACGCGCGAAGCGCGTTCGACAAACTTGTCCTCACCGGCGCAGGCGCGGAGGACGTCGTGCCTGCCGAAGCGTCCCGCGCGCTCAACTGCGCCCTCGTCGGCCTCGTCAGCTGCGAGCCTGGCACACTCGAGACACCCATTCCCCCTTCTTCATCTCCCTCCCCCTCACTCGCGCCTCTCCCATACGAACAAGGCGGTCCACCTCCACACCCCAGCACCTCCCGCTGCCTCGGTCTCGCCCTCGTCCGTGCCCTCGAGCCGCCACACCTGCACCTCCTCACGCCCGTCCCCGCGGCGGCGTTCGGCGCCGCGCGCGTGCTCGTCAAGGGCGAGCTTGCGCTGCCCGTCTGGGGCATGCTCGACCTGCGCACACCTGACGACGGCAGCGGCGGGGACGTCGCGGGCTGCGAGCGCGCCCGTGTGCCGTTCCTCCGCTGGGGCAAGGGCGAGGGCGCCGGCGGCGAGCGGCGCCGGGTACGGCGGAACCTGATGCGCAAGGGCCAGATGTGAGCGCGCGGGGTAGGGCAGCAGATGAAGGGATGGAAGCAGAGCGGTGAGCATTTGTTTCGACAACATGACGACAGCGGCACGGGCGCGCGGGGTCTATCTACCTACACACAGGCCAATGTCTAACGTACAACGCGCCGAGCAGGTATTAGTACAGACATACAGTACGGTACAGTACAGACAGTACAAGCTTCTCCTTGCCCTCTCAATCGCCAATCCAGACGTACCCAGTTTTCACTCAAACACGATCGCCACGTCCGGACCCTTGGTGTCCAGCCACCGCCGCCACATCTGCGCGTAGCGCATCGTCCACTGCGCCCCCGACGCGCCGAACACGTCCTCGTCCCTCGCCAATCTCGAGATCCTGTGTATCTCCCTCCTGTCGCGGCTGCTGTACCGCGCGATCTGCCGCGGCGCCTCCCTCAGCGTGGGGTGCATCTGCCCGAGCCACAACCCGCACGGTGAGCACCACGACCAGTGCACGCACATCACAGCACGCCAGCACGCACCGGTCCGCGGAACACCATCCGGTGCCACTTGCAGTACGCCCGCGGCGCGAGCGCATACTCCGTCCCCTCCGGGTCCGCCTCCGCCCGCTCCCTGTACACCGGGAGGAGCCTCGGCGCATAATACCGCACCAGCGGCACCCCCTCCCCCTCCAGCTCCGCACCAGTGCTCGCATGCGCGTCCGACGCGCGCAGCGCCCGCCTCCCCTCCTCCTCCGCGCTCCCGTAGCGTGTGTATCTCGCCGGCGGGCGGACGTGCGCCCGCACATGGTCGAACCACGCGCGGACGCGCGCGAGGAGCGCGGCCGCGCCGGCGCTGAGGTCGGGGGGAGAGCAGCCGGCGCTCTGGCAGCACTTGAGGACGACGACGCCGCCGGGGAAGGCGAGCGGCCAGGCGACGAGCCATGCTTTGAGCAGTACATGGAGGACGCCCTGTAGCGTCTGCAGGCCGTGACGACACAACGAAGGCCAAAGGTGTCTGTGAGGTCAGCTCGCCCCAACCCCGTACGCATGATCTGGAGACGCACGAGGGAGACGTTGGTAGTTTTCAGCGTGACTGGGAGCTCCAGGTGCATGGCGGCAACAGTGGCAAGCGATGTCTGTCAGGCAGGTAGGCAGGTTCGGAGAGTCGCAAGGAAGGTGTGTGTGAGAGTCCGTGTGCGAGTGTGTACGTGTGGTCGTGAAGTGCTCCTCGAACCCCGCCCTCCTCCCGCTGGCTCCCCACGGGCCACGACTGGCTCGGGGCGCAATGCGGCCTCCATGAGGTCGTTTGTCGATCTGGCTCGTCCGCGGGCTATCATGATTCTAATGAAAGTAGCGTGGACGCGCCCTCGGAATAGCTGATGCTCGCGCAGCCTCGATCTCTCGAGTCGCGCGTCCCGAGTCTTGACGCGGAGGCGGGGGCACGCGACGCTTCCCGACGCGCACGCGATCGATGTGTCGGCGGGTAGCAGTCCGATGAAAGCGAGATTCCAAGTAGCCCATGCAGCATAAATACTAAGCAAACGTGTGGGGCAGCTGTAAGATACAAGCGAACGAGGACACCAAATAAATACGTCATGATCGTTTCTGAATGGTCTGCAAGCTGGCCTCAAGCCCAGCGTGCTCGTCAATGAACGCGAATCGCCTGCTTCAGCAGTTCGTCCAGAGTCTGCCAGTCCCGCCCGAACCTCGGTCAGCACGCAGACCGCTTCCCAAGAGGCAAAGAACACACGCACCTCGTCCATCTCGTCCAGCTGCGCAAACGTGCTCGCGTACACCTCCCTGATCTGCGGATGGAGCGCGTCCCGGTCGAGCGGCCTCCCAAACAGCATCTCTTCCACCGCGTCCACCGGCACACGCTCCGGCACCACACCCGCCTCCAGCGCCGCGCGCATCTCGATCACCGCCATCATCTCCCCCAGCCCAAAGTCGTTTTTCGGCAGCACCAACTTCGGCTTCCCGTCCCTCGCCGCGGCGGCCGTCGGCGTGCCCGGCGGTAGCGCCCCCGCGCGCGGCGACGACGGCGTCGCCGTGCGGTAGTCCGAGATCGCGCTCGTGAACGACGACTGCCGTTCGTGCGGGAGCGGGTGCCCGCGGCGCGCGCCCGTAGGCGTCGCCGTGTTCGAGCGCTGGTACTCGGACCCGCCCGGGCTCGCGGTCCTGTAGCTCGAAAGGCGGGACACAGACGGCGAGCCCACACGATGGCCGCCTCCTCCGCCTGAGCCTGCCCTGCTGTGCACGTTCCGCGCGGTCGGGGTCGCCGTGCGCGACGGTGACGTGGGCTTCTCGCCGGCAGAGTACACCGAGTCGGTACTCGTCCGCACCGAATCCGCGCTCTCCGCGGTCTGCCCCGACGCCGACTGCGACAGCTGCGCGCGCCCCGCGCCTTTCTCGTGCTTGATCTTGCTGAGAACGCGCTCCAGCTTCGCGCCAAGCCCGTCCTTGTCGTGCGCGATAACGCCGCGGAGCAGATCGTCGCCCGACGAGCTCCTTTGCACGCCGCGCGGGCCAGCCTCGCCGCGCCACTCCTCCTCGACGATCTCGCTCACGTCGTACGTCTCGCCGTCGGGCTCGACGTACGAGTACCGCACACGGTCGTCGACCTCGTATCGCGAGCTGCGGAGCATCGCGTTTCCCGGGAGCAGCACGTCCAGCCCCCGGAGCGAGTTTTTGTTCGCGGAGAGAATCGCGCGCTGGTTGGCGCGCGTCGCTGCACGCTGCGCCGCGATGATTTCCTGCTTGGACGGCTGGCGCTTGCCCTCATCCGGCTGTGCAGTCGTGTCCGACGCGGTGCTTGAGCTTGCGATGGAGTCGCGCAGATGCTGCAGCGCCAGCTCGTCGAGGGGCGCAGACGACCGGTGGCGCGAAGAAGAGCTCCGGTACGCCACGGCGCGACGGAGGATGAACACGGGGTCGTCTGGCCGAACATCGTCTGAGGAACCCAATAGGAGCTGTGCGGAATCCACAGAGCGGCGTTTGCTCTCGAACTTACGGTCGACCTGGCGGTATGACGGCGGTCTCGGGAAGGCGTCGATGACCTTACTTGACGGCGACAGCTCGCGCTCTACAAAGAAGGTCACTAAACTTCGTCTCGAGATGAGACTGGGTACGCACCCTTCCCGTTAACATCGACAGTAAGCCCGTAACGCACCCTTGACGAGCTTCTCCGCTTGGTCAACTTATCCTCAACTTCGTCCCCACCATCCACAACGCCCTCCGGAATCCCGAACCGGTCCAAGCCCTGCTCGATCACTTCCGCCACAGTGATGTTCTTCGGGAAGACGAATATCTTCTTGCGCATCGTCTGCGAAATGCCCGGGGAGGGCACCTGGCTCGCCTGCGGCCTATTCTTCAACGTGTTCTTGAACACGATCGCCTCCGTCTGTGGGTCGAAAACCATGTCGTCCGGCAGGTCATCCGGGTAGATGACCAGCTGCAGCCCAAACCTGAACGACGGTGAACTGAACCGCTCCGCTGGCACATGGTTCCCGCCCGCGGTCGACACCGTCAGGTACTGCGGCCGGCGGCCCTCAGGCCCATCCCCGTCGACGCTCTCCGCGAGCAGCGTCTCGTCGCCCTCATCCAGGAAGCTGTCGTCGCCCGCGCTCTTCCGGTTCAGGTAGAACTTGACCTGGGAGTCGTCCGTGAAGTCGTTCATCGACAGCTTCTTGATAGCGGGGTGCATCGAGAGGTTGCTCGCGACGGAGCTGATACTGCCCACGCTGCTCCGCTTCACCTTCGGGATCTCCATCGCCGCCTCGACGAGCGACTCGAACACGCCAAGCGGCCTCTCCTCGCCGCGCAGCACAGCGGACGAGCCCTCGACCTGCTTGATCGTCAAGTAGTAGTCCTTCTCGTCTTCGCCGGCGGGCAGGCGGAAGCGCTGGATCGCCTGGCGCACGAGATCAGACGCAGTCGTGGACGCGTTGAGGAGCACAGTCTTGAACGTCGCCTCGGTCTGCAGATGGTCACCCGCAAACACCCGTACAACGCTGAGGTCCGGCAGTCCAACACCCTGCCCGTCCATTGCAGTCGGAGAGAGTACGAGCGAGCCGGGACGCGGGCGCGAGCCACCGGCCGTAAGACCAGACGCGGAGCTGGCGGACGAGCTGAAGGACATGGAGCCGCCAAGGACCGCCGACGCAGACTGCAGACCGTACGACGGCTGCGCCTCGGGTGGCGTTGCTGGCGAGCGGTTGAGATACTGCTGATAGAGCGCCTGCTGCTGCTGGTCGCGCTGCCTGAGCTGCGACGCATGCTGGGAAATCTGCACTTGCACCGGGCTCGAATCGGCCTGCCCGCGGGCTTGCTGCGGCTGGCCTGCCTCTTGCGGGGAGTACTGCTGCTGGCCTGGTTGTTGTTGTTGTTGTTGTTGCTGCTGCTGCTGCTGCTGCTGTTGTTGTTGTTGTTGCTGCATCACCCTTTTCGGATCTGTGGAGTTCTTCTGCATGAGCATCGCCTGCTGCTGCTGTTGGCGCGCGCTCGCGGTCGTCGGCGAGGCCGAGTCGGTGGACGAGGGCGGCGTGAGCGGCGACGAACGCAGCGACCTGCCCGACTCCTCCGACTCGCGCAGCGAGAGCGAGTCCGCGCTCGTCGCGCTCGCGGTATCGGACTTGTCCTTGCCCTTGTCCTTGTCCTTCTTCCGCCCAAATAGCCCGCCGAAAACGCCCTTCTTCTTCTTATCCTTCTCCTTCCCGCTCTCGTCGTCCGTCGTGTCGTGTCCGCGATCGCGGTCCTTGCGCAACTTCCCGCCCCCTGCTGCACCAGCGGGACCCTTCGCTTGGTCGCCCGTAGTCACGGTTGCAGTCACTTTGCCTCTAGGCGCGCCCGGTGCGCCACCGAGGTTCACCTTCTTGCGCGCGGCCTCCTCAAGAGCTTCGATCTCCTCACGCGTACGCTTGCGCTCTTCAGACTGCTGTTGCATGAACGCGCTAGGAAGGAGCGGTCCGCCAGGTGCGGAACCGGCGTGGTCGTCACTGCGCGCGACGGGCGGGGTCATAGTCAGTTTGCGCGTCTCCGTAGCCTGCGCAGGGTCCATTGTGCGGCTCGGGGACGAGGGCGCCACGGACGAGGGCTCGTCCTGCACAATGATTAGTTTGTCGCGCGGGCGGAGTGGCTGCACGGCATCTTCGCGGGGACCCAGTATACCGGCGTCGGGACGGCTGGAAAGATCTTCGATTTGGATCTGAGCCTGTGATTTGAGCTGCTGCTGTTGCTGTTGCTGTTGTTGCCTCTGCATCTCCTCCGCAGCGCCGTCTTCCCAGCTCATGCCGTCGTCCGGCTCCATGCCGAGCGGCGGGCCTTGGCTGCCGTTGACGGTGCGGTCATGCTCGTCCCAGTCCTCGACCAGGTCCGGATCCTCGTCCTCGTAGTCATCGTCGTCCCACTCCACGTCCTCATCCTCCTCTTCGTCGTCGTTCCAGATGGCGGGAGCGTACCTGTGGACGCCAAACTCGGCTCTGAAACGAACGCCCTTTGGATCCTGTGAGGGTACACGGTGATGGGGAGTCGGGGAGGGCGTATGACCTTGATTGGAGCCGGTGCGAGTAGAGTAGAGCCTATCTCGGGACTCTTGGAGTTCGGCCTGGGTAGCAGATGCAAGCTGTGATTTGAAGGTGAGAACCGGACGTTTGAACGGAACAAACGTAGGTTGCGTACATCGACGTTACGATGTTTGTTGAGTCTTGCCAAGCGCTCAAAGGGGGTCTCGATGTTTTCGGCGGGAATGTAGCCGACTTCCTGTGTTTTGAGGACACGAACGAGCCACCAGTAGCTGTTGCTGTCGTCCATCAAGAAAAGACTGTCGCCTTTGACGACATTGGCCTGGCCTTCGACGGTGGCGGCGAAACTGTGGAGGGCGTAAACGAGGTCAAAGTCGATGGACTCGTTTGGGATGGAGAGGGAGGAGGAACCGTCGTCGTCGTCCATGTAGTCCATTTCCCTATCCTCGCCATCGGAGTCGTCCTCGAGGACGGAATGCTCTTCATCGGAGTGGTAGTTGATGTCGCCGTGGACTTGGTGGTGTTGAATAATATCGTCCTGCATGACAGACACGGTTGTAAGTTGGAGGGTTATTTTGTGCGAGGATATAGCCCAAAGCAGTCAGAGAGGGTCGAGAGATGAAGATTAGACAAGGTCGTAGAGTTGCTGTGATGAGAGAGAGGCGGAAAGAAGGGCGCGTGCTGGCACTGCGGTAGTATCGAAAGCGGAGAGATCAGCAACGGAAGAGACCAAGCCAAAGGAACGTCGAGAACACAGCCCTCGCGGGAGCAGCCAAGAGGAGAGAGCCGCAAGGGAGGAGAGAGAGGGCGCGAATGCGGAGAAGACGAAGGGGGAGGTGGCGACGGTGCGGAAGGGAGTGAGTGTGAGAGCGAGAACGAGAGTGAGACACCCCGCCGTCCCCTTTGGCGCCGGCCCGTTCCTGCCCTTCGCGTCCATCTCACTCTCCTCGTCCCTCTCGAGACTGGCACCGTAAAATGCGAAGGCTTTGCAGTTTTGACATGGGTCCTCTTCTTCGCAATAGATGTCTGTGCGTGCATGCAGTGACTACCCGAGCTGTTTGTCACCAGCCAAGCGTGCTCTTTCGATTGATCAGCAACACTCGTATATCTCCTGCCTCTATCGGATGCCAACGGTGGAATCTGAGTCCATACACTCGTACGTGCAGGCCACAATGCGTCTCGTTAGCGGAGACCTGAACAGGCGTCCAGGGCATTTTCAACTTGCAACATCCATGTGTCGGCTGGCACAATTCCAGAGGCGACTGTGATAACGTCAGTCCTACCTTCGATCCTAGGTTCAAGATCTACTCCAGAACAGCAGGACCACCGCCGCCACCGGGGCATAGGCATACCAGCACTCTAAGAGTGCAAATGCCAAGCCCATGTTTCCAGATATTGCTGGTGGCTGTGCTGCGTCGCAAGGTTTATTTGAGTATCCGACCCAACTGTCATTCAACCAGCACAACCCTTGCCAGGATTATAACCCGCATAGATCCTCGCGGAGCGTCCAAGACTCCAAGGGATATCAGCGACGTTGAGGTGGATCCAAATAGTATGCCATGCATTCGTTAATCCTCGATTGTGGTTCGTAATATCGCATGAGTTGAATTGGGCCAAATCCTGCATGAGCCCCCTTTGTCTCCGATGGCCAGATGTGTGTCCCCTCCCACATTTCGTGATGACTCGACTTGACTGACATCTCTACAGCTCCTCACATATCAGTTCACTTCTTCTCTGGACTCTGTCACGTGCTTCCAGACTTCGTACTGATGATCAAGCGGACGATGCGCACAGACATCGACTTCGAAATTCAGTCCGTCAAGGACAGGTCCCACGAATGAGACATCCTCTATTACCCCGTACACATTCTGTCTCAATCATAGCTTGTTCAGATGATTGATTGTCTGCTTTAAGACAACGGCCCGGAAGCCTGTGCAGCAGCAGCAACGACCTCGCCGTGTGCCGAGGTTGTATCCAAGGGCGTTCTCGCCATCAAGGCCGGCTCGGACACAACACGTGCTCCTGTCACGCTCGCAAGACTGTTCAACTCGGTGATCAGAGACCATGACGTATACTGCCGTTGACAACAAGAATCCAACCGCTACTTCTCCGCCGGCGAGAGCACGTGCTCAACACCCTGCATCAAGCATGCAGTCCGCTAATTGACGCGGCCATGTAATGTAAGCTCCTCGTGTTATAGTCAGGGAGTTGACTAGAGATGCCATGGCTTGTTCCTGTCCCACTCTGCACAACGCGACCCCGCAAACTCGCCCGGCTCCAGATCGTTTTTGCGGGCTCCTCCCTCTTGCAACTCCTCCATTGGTCACCTCTAGCCGGGTTCGTGCAAAGTCCACCGCATTTCCCTTCCCTCTCACGAGCCCAACACAGGTGTATGCTTAGCGAGAACGCCGCGCCCCGATAGATGCGGACGCTTGTTGCGCCGCTGGTGCAGCGATCCGCGCTCTGCTTCGCGTGGCTAGGCCCTGCGCGCATACGGGGCTAGGCTCGTGATACGGCTCATCATCAACATCCCCACGCCTCCGCTGCCTGCAATACCCGGGCCGAGGCACGCGTAATGGGCTGGCATGCATCCGGCTTCAGGGACAACGAGGAGTTGATTCCCAACTCATGGGGTTCATTAATGACCATGGGCGCTGTGCCCTGCCTCGAGCTGGGAGTTAAGACAGGCCATAGGTGCGCCCGCTCGGAGATAGAGGGAGATGACGTCTCGCCCCACCGTCATGAGCACACGGTGTTCTCTCTGCTGCGTGCTTACGGCGCAGAGGTGTATGAGTGCAAGTCGGGGCACGACCTGAGCGCACTCAGCCCGGGCGTTGCGACCGAGCCTTTCGCACATGTGATTGCATCATCACTCGCGTTGTGTACCTGCGGCCGGCGAATGGATAGTGCTTGTAATGACTTTGAGCACAGTGTACCCGACGCTGGCCGCAGCACAAGTCCGTGGCGGTGGTTCAAGTTGGCTCGAGAGGACACGACGCGCGCAACACGGCGCCGCCTGCAGCGCTGGCCGCCGCCACACATGCAACTGATAGTCTGATATTGAGCGCAGCTCGACGCGGGACGCCGAGGCAGTGATGGGTGTCTCGTACTTGCCATCTGAGTCCACGGAAAACGCTACACCCGCCATCAACATCTCCCGACGATCTGCAGGTGTACGAAAGGAGACCAATCGGCTGCGTGCATGGACCATTCGGAATGACAAATACAGTGCCCTACTGCTCGCAAGAGTATATATCATGTCAAAGCGAGCTCATGCTGTTGGTTGCCGACCCGAGCTCCTTGAACCGATCCCATGTCGTCCCTTGCTCTCTCTGCGCCAAGTGCACGAGACGTCCTGGTCGGCGCCGTCGCTGCCGGCCTGGTGAGTTCACTTGAACATGTACTATGGGAGTACCTCAGTGGGAACTGACGGCCTCCACAGACGGCTCACCAGATATTCAAACGGTACGAGCCCGAGGGCATCCCTGCGCACGCCGCCCTCCTCGTACTCCCTCCCGCCCTCTTCGCGTCTTTGCTCGCGTCGTACTACACATGGCCATTCGCCATCCTCGCCGCCGGCGGCACGTACCTCGCCACCCTCGTCCTCTCCGTCCTCGCCTACCGTCTCTCGCCGTTCCACCCACTCGCCCGGTACCCCGGCCCGGTCGCGCTCAAGCTCTCGAAGCTGACCATGTCGCGCATCGCGAGCACCGGCCAGCAGCACAAGTACATCAAGGCCCTCCACGAGAAATACGGCGACGCCGTGCGCACAGGCCCGAACGAGGTCTCCATCCGGCACCCCGACGCGATTGCCGCCATCAGCACCCTCCCAAAGGGCCCGCGTATGTACTCGCATCCCTTGGGATTCCGGTGTCGCCATTGACCCTTGGTTCCAGGATGGATCAACGGCAAGATGGCGTTTAGCAAGGAGCACTCGCTTATTGCGGAGCCGGACACGCACAAGCACACTGTGAAGCGCAAGCCCTGGAATCGCGCGTTTAACACCGCGGCACTGAAGGGCTATGAGGAAACGATCGCGAAACGCATAACCGAACTGGCCAACGTCCTCGCAACACAGAAGGGCCCTGCGGATCTCGGAAAGTGGCTCGGGCACTGGTCGTAAGCACTACCCGATGCCTTCAGCGTTCGCATGTGTGCTCAAGGAACTCTTCCCCGCCAGTTTTGACTTCATGAGCGACGTAGTGTGCGTAGCTTGCGAACTCCTCAGCCTAGCAGTCGTAACCTATCTCTCGCAGGTTCGGCGGGGGCTCTGAGATGATGCGCGACGGCGACTCCGGCAGCAAATGGCACATCATCTCCGAAGGACAAGCGTGCGTGCACTCGTCGCCCCACACAAACATGATTCTGACATACGCTCAGTGCTTCGCACGTACTCGCTCATCTACCGTGGGCAGCCTACTACATCCGACGCCTGCCTTCTGTGGCCGGAAAGGTCCAAGTCATGATGCACACCGGCTCCAGCCTCGCCTCACAACGCCTCAAGAACGGATCGCTCAGACGAGACCTCTCACCAAGAGCGAGGTCCGTACCCTCGCACCACTCTCGCCTCACACGTGTCCCCTCACAGCGTATACCCCCAGGTGAACGGCTACCCCGCCGACAAGCTCGACCAGGCCCTCGACGGCACTGACGTCGTCGTCATCCCCGCTGGTGTGCCCCGCAAGGTTCGTCCTTTGCCTCACTCAGACCCTGCGCGTTCTCACTGATAACCTTTCCCTCCAGCCTGGCGTGAGCTTCTGTCCCGTCCCCGTTCCGCCTCTGCCGTACTAACCCCGCCTGCCTACTCCGCGTGCGCAGATGACCCGTGACGACCTGTTCAACACCAACGCGTCCATCGTCCGCGACCTCGCCGCCGCCATCGCCCGCGTCTCCCCCAAGGCCAAGGTGCTCGTCATCTCCAACCCCGTCAACTCCACCGTCCCCATCGTCTCCGCCGTGTTCGAGAAGGCGGGCGTGTACGACCCGAAACACATCTTCGGTGTCACCTCCCTCGACGTCGTCCGTGCCCACCGCTTCGTCGGCCAGGTCACCGGCGCCGATCCCAAGGACCTCACCGTCACCGTCGTCGGCGGCCACTCGGGCGCGACCATCGTCCCCCTTCTCTCCCAGACGCCCCAGGCGAAGGGCATCACCGGCGAGGCGTACGAGAAGCTCATCCACCGCATCCAGTTTGGCGGTGACGAGGTCGTGCAGGCCAAGGACGGCGCCGGCTCCGCGACGCTCTCCATGGCCTACGCCGGCGCCCGCTTCACTGGTGACCTCCTCCGCGCCCTTCACGGCGAGAAGGGCGTCGTGACGCCCACGTTTGTCAAGAGCCCGCTCTTTGCTGACCAGGGCATTGACTTCTTCTCCTCGAACGTTGAGCTTGGTGTAAGCTCTACAACTGCTTGCACGTGCGCTACAGATACTGACGATGCGTCCCAGGTCGATGGTGTGGAGAAGATTCACCCTCTGGGCGAGCTCTCTGCGCAGGAGCAGAAGCTGCTCGAGGCGTGCCTGCCCGACCTGAAGAAGAACATCGAGAAGGGCAAGAAGTTCGTCCAGCAGGCGTAGACGACGAGCTTGACATCATCCGTACGCGTGGACTGTTGCCGACATCGTGCAAAAACGCTGTTGTACACCTAGAGTCTAATGTGATCCGTCACCTTTTGGATTCCAGACAATGCTAGCGAGTGTTGGGTACATAATGATACATGCCTGCAGAGCAGTTGTGAGAGGCCAGCATACGTGCTTGCTATGAGCGAACGTACTGTCCGAGCGAGTGTCACCTGTGGCTCTTCCCCTTGCTTTTGACTGTAACGAACCCGTCCGCGTCGACCTCGGGCTCCTCTCTCGGCGGCCTTGGTTGCTGGTCGAGCAACTGCGGCGCGTGCTCGTCCTCGTCCTCCTCCCCGCTCTCGTCCTCCCAATCGCTCTCATCGCCCGCCGCCTCCTCAGCCTGTACCGTCTTCCCCTTCACCCTATCCGCGCGCTCTTCGAACTCCTGCAACAACTTCATCCCGCCCGCACCGACCTCCGCCCAGAGCCTGACCAGATCGCGCGCGACGGCCTCGGCGCTGCAGTCCTCGAGCACGGTCTCGAACTCGTCCGCCATGACCTGCAGGAGGCGGTCCTCGACGTAGTCCGCGTCCACCTGCCCCTGCTGGTCTTCAAAGTCGTCGACGAGCACGGACGCGAGCCAGGTGCGCTTCGCGGCGGACTCGGGCCCGCCCCAGCCGTGGTCGACGGCGATGCGGAGGGCGGGCCAGTACGCGAGCCGGGCGAGCACGCCGCGCGCGAAGAGGACGGATGTCGGCGGCGGCGGTGCGGTGGAGGCTGAGGTTGTGGTGGACGAGGGTGGTGTTGATGTAGACATTCCGTGTGTAGAGTCCATGTTTTAACCGCCGAGTATTTGGAGAGAGAGAGAGAGAATGTGTGGAGAGCAGATGCGATCGACCCGAAAATTCAAAATTCACGCGCCCGCGTCCGTTTCCGACTTTCTCGCATTCGTCCTCCGGCTCGTCCTCGTCCTCTCTCTGCTCATCTCTCGTCGCTGTAGTCAACAATGCTCAGCGCGGTAGCGGCGCGCAAGGCGCGTCTGGCTCAGACAAAGGGTGAGCCTGCGCCAGAGGCAGCCCCGCCTACTCCCAAACCACAGCCAAAGCAGAGCCAACCCGCTCCCGCCAAACCGTCCTCCTCCGCACAGAAACCGCCGCCCAAGCGGAAGCCCAGCGCGTCCGCGGGGAACCCGTCCAAAAAGAAGAAAGTGCAGCATCGCCGTCCGGAATCGCAGCAGCAGCCATCGCGCTACTTCGCCCAAGAGGACGCGTTCCGAGCGCAGGACGATGTGATCGTCGTCGACGAGAGTGAGAGCGAGTCCTCCGCGTCGTCCAGCGCCCCGTCCGACGACGACGAGCGCGCCCCCGCCCCCATTCACCGCGCGAAGACGGCGGGAAAGCGCGCGTGGTCCCCGAGCATGCCCCTCGCGGACTCCTCCGACGAAGACGGCGACGACACGGACGAACCCGTCTTCCTCGATACCCCCGCCCCGCCCGCCGCCGAACAGACTTCCGACGAGCAGCCCTTGCTCTCCACATTCCGCCCTGCCCTGGGCCAGAATGTATACCCCCTCGCCGCGACCGATTCTTTGCCGAAGCGCACCGTACTCCTGCTCAACGCAGGCGAGACTGTCGCCCTGCTAGGGACGTACGCTCTAACCGTCTTGCGGGGAGCCATCTTTCTTGCGGGGGCCTCCCTTACCCCCTCGCCTACCGCGCACCCCGTCTACGCCCCGCGCTCGTCCCCTCTGCCCGTCATCCAAGCCCTCCCGCGCAATCCCTCCCAAACAGCGTGGTCGATACCTCACGCCGCACCGCAGCAGATACAAGAAGCCGCGTCCCAATACGACGCCGCGATCATGCTGCAGGAGCTGCACACAGGCGTCGAGGGCCTGGGGCGGATATGCAGGACCTTCGACGGCTTCTTCGCGCCCTCGCGCTGGCAACGGAACCAAGCGCGATTTGACTTGGGCCTCGACAGCGTGTACTTTGTGCGTCTCCGAATATATATTTCTTCAAACCCGCATCTCAATATGCGTGCAGCTGCCGCTTCAGACGCCCGACATAAAGCCCCTCACCGTTGCTCCCGCGTGGGCTGCCGCAATAGACGTTGCGCTGCCGACCGCAGACGACGATGCGGCCGCACAGAGACGTGTGTACCTCGTGAAGGGACCGAAGAACGCCGGCAAGAGCACCTTTGCGCGGCTTCTCCTCAACAAGCTACTTTCCAGGTAAGCAGCATGCGTATACTCCGAGCCGCCAACCTAGGACTGATATGCGTCAGGTTCCGCCGTATAGCGTATCTCGAATGCGACCTTGGCCAGTCCGAGTTCACGCCAGGCGGCATGGTAAGCCTCAATGTCGTCGAGCAGCCTGTATTTGGTGAGTAGCCAGTCTACACGGTATCGCATCCTACCTCACAGCATTACACAGGCCCACCGTTTACGCACCCCAGCGTCCCATTCTCCGCCCACTACATCGGCGCGACCTCACCACGGTCCTCACCCTCGCATTACCTGGACTCGATCCAGGCACTAGTCCAGCAGTATGACCTCGACGTACAAAACGCCACTCTCGATGAAGACGCGGCAGACGACGAAGAGGGCCGCATACGCTCTTCTATCCCGCTCGTCGTCAACACGATGGGTTGGACAAAAGGTCTCGGCGCCGACCTCACGCGCAAAATCGAGCAGCTAATCGACCCGTCCGACACCTTCGCCTTCGCCTCCGCCGACGACGATCCCGCCTACGGAGCTAGCGTTTCCCCTCCCCAAGCGCATCAGTACCCTAGCGACTTTGGCCCACGCATCCACACCATACCAATTGTCCCGCCGACCTCTACCGGCAACCACTACACCGCGGCTGACAACCGCACGCTCGCCCTCCTCTCCTACCTCCACGCCGTATTCCCCCTCTCTCCCCCTACCTCTCCCTACCCCTCACCCACCGCCGTTTCATGGCACACCGCACTTCCTCTCTGCGCCCAGCCGCCGTACGAAGTCGACGCGCGAAGCGCGTTCGACAAACTTGTCCTCACCGGCGCAGGCGCGGAGGACGTCGTGCCTGCCGAAGCGTCCCGCGCGCTCAACTGCGCCCTCGTCGGCCTCGTCAGCTGCGAGCCTGGCACACTCGAGACACCCATTCCCCCTTCTTCATCTCCCTCCCCCTCACTCGCGCCTCTCCCATACGAACAAGGCGGTCCACCTCCACACCCCAGCACCTCCCGCTGCCTCGGTCTCGCCCTCGTCCGTGCCCTCGAGCCGCCACACCTGCACCTCCTCACGCCCGTCCCCGCGGCGGCGTTCGGCGCCGCGCGCGTGCTCGTCAAGGGCGAGCTTGCGCTGCCCGTCTGGGGCATGCTCGACCTGCGCACACCTGACGACGGCAGCGGCGGGGACGTCGCGGGCTGCGAGCGCGCCCGTGTGCCGTTCCTCCGCTGGGGCAAGGGCGAGGGCGCCGGCGGCGAGCGGCGCCGGGTACGGCGGAACCTGATGCGCAAGGGCCAGATGTGAGCGCGCGGGGTAGGGCAGCAGATGAAGGGATGGAAGCAGAGCGGTGAGCATTTGTTTCGACAACATGACGACAGCGGCACGGGCGCGCGGGGTCTATCTACCTACACACAGGCCAATGTCTAACGTACAACGCGCCGAGCAGGTATTAGTACAGACATACAGTACGGTACAGTACAGACAGTACAAGCTTCTCCTTGCCCTCTCAATCGCCAATCCAGACGTACCCAGTTTTCACTCAAACACGATCGCCACGTCCGGACCCTTGGTGTCCAGCCACCGCCGCCACATCTGCGCGTAGCGCATCGTCCACTGCGCCCCCGACGCGCCGAACACGTCCTCGTCCCTCGCCAATCTCGAGATCCTGTGTATCTCCCTCCTGTCGCGGCTGCTGTACCGCGCGATCTGCCGCGGCGCCTCCCTCAGCGTGGGGTGCATCTGCCCGAGCCACAACCCGCACGGTGAGCACCACGACCAGTGCACGCACATCACAGCACGCCAGCACGCACCGGTCCGCGGAACACCATCCGGTGCCACTTGCAGTACGCCCGCGGCGCGAGCGCATACTCCGTCCCCTCCGGGTCCGCCTCCGCCCGCTCCCTGTACACCGGGAGGAGCCTCGGCGCATAATACCGCACCAGCGGCACCCCCTCCCCCTCCAGCTCCGCACCAGTGCTCGCATGCGCGTCCGACGCGCGCAGCGCCCGCCTCCCCTCCTCCGCCGCGCGCCAGTACCGCTCCTCCTCCTCCGCGCTCCCGTAGCGTGTGTATCTCGCCGGCGGGCGGACGTGCGCCCGCACATGGTCGAACCACGCGCGGACGCGCGCGAGGAGCGCGGCCGCGCCGGCGCTGAGGTCGGGGGGAGAGCAGCCGGCGCTCTGGCAGCACTTGAGGACGACGACGCCGCCGGGGAAGGCGAGCGGCCAGGCGACGAGCCATGCTTTGAGCAGTACATGGAGGACGCCCTGTAGCGTCTGCAGGCCGTGACGACACAACGAAGGCCAAAGGTGTCTGTGAGGTCAGCTCGCCCCAACCCCGTACGCATGATCTGGAGACGCACGAGGGAGACGTTGGTAGTTTTCAGCGTGACTGGGAGCTCCAGGTGCATGGCGGCAACAGTGGCAAGCGATGTCTGTCAGGCAGGTAGGCAGGTTCGGAGAGTCGCAAGGAAGGTGTGTGTGAGAGTCCGTGTGCGAGTGTGTACGTGTGGTCGTGAAGTGCTCCTCGAACCCCGCCCTCCTCCCGCTGGCTCCCCACGGGCCACGACTGGCTCGGGGCGCAATGCGGCCTCCATGAGGTCGTTTGTCGATCTGGCTCGTCCGCGGGCTATCATGATTCTAATGAAAGTAGCGTGGACGCGCCCTCGGAATAGCTGATGCTCGCGCAGCCTCGATCTCTCGAGTCGCGCGTCCCGAGTCTTGACGCGGAGGCGGGGGCACGCGACGCTTCCCGACGCGCACGCGATCGATGTGTCGGCGGGTAGCAGTCCGATGAAAGCGAGATTCCAAGTAGCCCATGCAGCATAAATACTAAGCAAACGTGTGGGGCAGCTGTAAGATACAAGCGAACGAGGACACCAAATAAATACGTCATGATCGTTTCTGAATGGTCTGCAAGCTGGCCTCAAGCCCAGCGTGCTCGTCAATGAACGCGAATCGCCTGCTTCAGCAGTTCGTCCAGAGTCTGCCAGTCCCGCCCGAACCTCGGTCAGCACGCAGACCGCTTCCCAAGAGGCAAAGAACACACGCACCTCGTCCATCTCGTCCAGCTGCGCAAACGTGCTCGCGTACACCTCCCTGATCTGCGGATGGAGCGCGTCCCGGTCGAGCGGCCTCCCAAACAGCATCTCTTCCACCGCGTCCACCGGCACACGCTCCGGCACCACACCCGCCTCCAGCGCCGCGCGCATCTCGATCACCGCCATCATCTCCCCCAGCCCAAAGTCGTTTTTCGGCAGCACCAACTTCGGCTTCCCGTCCCTCGCCGCGGCGGCCGTCGGCGTGCCCGGCGGTAGCGCCCCCGCGCGCGGCGACGACGGCGTCGCCGTGCGGTAGTCCGAGATCGCGCTCGTGAACGACGACTGCCGTTCGTGCGGGAGCGGGTGCCCGCGGCGCGCGCCCGTAGGCGTCGCCGTGTTCGAGCGCTGGTACTCGGACTCGCCCGGGCTCGCGGTCCTGTAGCTCGAAAGGCGGGACACAGACGGCGAGCCCACACGATGGCCGCCTCCTCCGCCTGAGCCTGCCCTGCTGTGCACGTTCCGCGCGGTCGGGGTCGCCGTGCGCGACGGTGACGTGGGCTTCTCGCCGGCAGAGTACACCGAGTCGGTGCTCGTCCGCACCGAATCCGCGGTCTGCCCCGACGCCTGTGACAGCTGCGCGCGCCCCATGCCCTTCTCGTGCTTGATCTTGCTGAGAACGCGCTCCAGCTTCGCGCCAAGCCCGTCCTTGTCGTGCGCGATAACGCCGCGGAGCAGATCGTCGCCCGACGAGCTCCTTTGCACGCCGCGCGGGCCAGCCTCGCCGCGCCACTCCTCCTCGACGATCTCGCTCACGTCGTACGTCTCGCCGTCGGGCTCGACGTACGAGTACCGCACACGGTCGTCGACCTCGTATCGCGAGCTGCGGAGCATCGCGTTTCCCGGGAGCAGCACGTCCAGCCCCCGGAGCGAGTTTTTGTTCGCGGAGAGAATCGCGCGCTGGTTGGCGCGCGTCGCTGCACGCTGCGCCGCGATGATTTCCTGCTTGGACGGCTGGCGCTTGCCCTCATCCGGCTGGGCAGTCGTGTCCGACGCGGTGCTTGAGCTTGCGATGGAGTCGCGCAGATGCTGCAGCGCCAGCTCGTCGAGGGGCGCAGACGACCGGTGGCGCGAAGAAGAGCTCCGGTACGCCACGGCGCGACGGAGGATGAACACGGGGTCGTCTGGCCGAACATCGTCTGAGGAACCCAATAGGAGCTGTGCGGAATCCACAGAGCGGCGTTTGCTCTCGAACTTACGGTCGACCTGGCGGTATGACGGCGGTCTCGGGAAGGCGTCGATGACCTTACTTGACGGCGACAGCTCGCGCTCTACAAAGAAGGTCACTAAACTTCGTCTCGAGATGAGACTGGGTACGCACCCTTCCCGTTAACATCGACAGTAAGCCCGTAACGCACCCTTGACGAGCTTCTCCGCTTGGTCAACTTATCCTCAACTTCGTCCCCACCATCCACAACGCCCTCCGGAATCCCGAACCGGTCCAAGCCCTGCTCGATCACTTCCGCCACAGTGATGTTCTTCGGGAAGACGAATATCTTCTTGCGCATCGTCTGCGAAATGCCCGGGGAGGGCACCTGGCTCGCCTGCGGCCTATTCTTCAACGTGTTCTTGAACACGATCGCCTCCGTCTGTGGGTCGAAAACCATGTCGTCCGGCAGGTCATCCGGGTAGATGACCAGCTGCAGCCCAAACCTGAACGACGGTGAACTGAACCGCTCCGCTGGCACATGGTTCCCGCCCGCGGTCGACACCGTCAGGTACTGCGGCCGGCGGCCCTCAGGCCCATCCCCGTCGACGCTCTCCGCGAGCAGCGTCTCGTCGCCCTCACCCAGGAAGCTGTCGTCGCCCGCGCTCTTCCGGTTCAGGTAGAACTTGACCTGGGAGTCGTCCGTGAAGTCGTTCATCGACAGCTTCTTGATAGCGGGGTGCATCGAGAGGTTGCTCGCGACGGAGCTGATACTGCCCACGCTGCTCCGCTTCACCTTCGGGATCTCCATCGCCGCCTCGACGAGCGACTCGAACACGCCAAGCGGCCTCTCCTCGCCGCGCAGCACAGCGGACGAGCCCTCGACCTGCTTGATCGTCAAGTAGTAGTCCTTCTCGTCTTCGCCGGCGGGCAGGCGGAAGCGCTGGATCGCCTGGCGCACGAGATCAGACGCAGTCGTGGACGCGTTGAGGAGCACAGTCTTGAACGTCGCCTCGGTCTGCAGATGGTCACCCGCAAACACCCGTACAACGCTGAGGTCCGGCAGTCCAACACCCTGCCCGTCCATTGCAGTCGGAGAGAGTACGAGCGAGCCGGGACGCGGGCGCGAGCCACCGGCCGTAAGACCAGACGCGGAGCTGGCGGACGAGCTGAAGGACATGGAGCCGCCAAGGACCGCCGACGCAGACTGCAGACCGTACGACGGCTGCGCCTCGGGTGGCGTTGCTGGCGAGCGGTTGAGATACTGCTGATAGAGCGCCTGCTGCTGCTGGTCGCGCTGCCTGAGCTGCGACGCATGCTGGGAAATCTGCACTTGCACCGGGCTCGAATCGGCCTGCCCGCGGGCTTGCTGCGGCTGGCCTGCCTCTTGCGGGGAGTACTGCTGCTGGCCTGGTTGTTGTTGTTGTTGTTGTTGCTGCTGCTGTTGTTGTTGTTGTTGTTGTTGTTGTTGTTGCTGCATCACCCTTTTCGGATCTGTGGAGTTCTTCTGCATGAGCATCGCCTGCTGCTGCTGTTGGCGCGCGCTCGCGGTCGTCGGCGAGGCCGAGTCGGTGGACGAGGGCGGCGTGAGCGGCGATGAACGCAGCGACCTGCCCGACTCCTCCGACTCGCGCAGCGAGAGCGAGTCCGCGCTCGTCGCGCTCGCGGTATCGGACTTGTCCTTGCCCTTGTCCTTGTCCTTCTTCCGCCCAAATAGCCCGCCGAAAACGCCCTTCTTCTTCTTATCCTTCTCCTTCCCGCTCTCGTCGTCCGTCGTGTCGTGTCCGCGATCGCGGTCCTTGCGCAGCTTCCCGCCCCCTGCTGCACCAGCGGGGCCCTTCGCTTGGTCGCCCGTAGTCACGGTTGCAGTCACTTTGCCTCTAGGCGCGCCCGGTGCACCACCGAGGTTCACCTTCTTGCGCGCGGCCTCCTCAAGAGCTTCGATCTCCTCACGCGTACGCTTGCGCTCTTCAGACTGCTGTTGCATGAACGCGCTAGGAAGGAGCGGTCCGCCAGGTGCGGAACCGGCGTGGTCGTCACTGCGCGCGACGGGTGGGGTCATAGTCAGTTTGCGCGTCTCCGTAGCCTGCGCAGGGTCCATTGTGCGGCTCGGGGACGAGGGCGCCACGGACGAGGGCTCGTCCTGCACAATGATTAGTTTGTCGCGCGGGCGGAGTGGCTGCACGGCATCTTCGCGGGGACCCAGTATACCGGCGTCGGGACGGCTGGAAAGATCTTCGATTTGGATCTGAGCCTGTGATTTGAGCTGCTGCTGTTGCTGTTGCTGTTGTTGCCTCTGCATCTCCTCCGCAGCGCCGTCTTCCCAGCTCATGCCGTCGTCCGGCTCCATGCCGAGCGGCGGGCCTTGGCTGCCGTTGACGGTGCGGTCATGCTCGTCCCAGTCCTCGACCAGGTCCGGATCCTCGTCCTCGTAGTCATCGTCGTCCCACTCCACGTCCTCATCCTCCTCTTCGTCGTCGTTCCAGATGGCGGGAGCGTACCTGTGGACGCCAAACTCGGCTCTGAAACGAACGCCCTTTGGATCCTGTGAGGGTACACGGTGATGGGGAGTCGGGGAGGGCGTATGACCTTGATTGGAGCCGGTGCGAGTAGAGTAGAGCCTATCTCGGGACTCTTGGAGTTCGGCCTGGGTAGCAGATGCAAGCTGTGATTTGAAGGTGAGAACCGGACGTTTGAACGGAACAAACGTAGGTTGCGTACATCGACGTTACGATGTTTGTTGAGTCTTGCCAAGCGCTCAAAGGGGGTCTCGATGTTTTCGGCGGGAATGTAGCCGACTTCCTGTGTTTTGAGGACACGAACGAGCCACCAGTAGCTGTTGCTGTCGTCCATCAAGAAAAGACTGTCGCCTTTGACGACATTGGCCTGGCCTTCGACGGTGGCGGCGAAACTGTGGAGGGCGTAAACGAGGTCAAAGTCGATGGACTCGTTTGGGATGGAGAGGGAGGAGGAACCGTCGTCGTCGTCCATGTAGTCCATTTCCCTATCCTCGCCATCGGAGTCGTCCTCGAGGACGGAATGCTCTTCATCGGAGTGGTAGTTGATGTCGCCGTGGACTTGGTGGTGTTGAATAATATCGTCCTGCATGACAGACACGGTTGTAAGTTGGAGGGTTATTTTGTGCGAGGATATAGCCCAAAGCAGTCAGAGAGGGTCGAGAGATGAAGATTAGACAAGGTCGTAGAGTTGCTGTGATGAGAGAGAGGCGGAAAGAAGGGCGCGTGCTGGCACTGCGGTAGTATCGAAAGCGGAGAGATCAGCAACGGAAGAGACCAAGCCAAAGGAACGTCGAGAACACAGCCCTCGCGGGAGCAGCCAAGAGGAGAGAGCCGCAAGGGAGGAGAGAGAGGGCGCGAATGCGGAGAAGACGAAGGGGGAGGTGGCGACGGTGCGGAAGGGAGTGAGTGTGAGAGCGAGAACGAGAGTGAGACACCCCGCCGTCCCCTTTGGCGCCGGCCCGTTCCTGCCCTTCGCGTCCATCTCACTCTCCTCGTCCCTCTCGAGACTGGCACCGTAAAATGCGAAGGCTTTGCAGTTTTGACATGGGTCCTCTTCTTCGCAATAGATGTCTGTGCGTGCATGCAGTGACTACCCGAGCTGTTTGTCACCAGCCAAGCGTGCTCTTTCGATTGATCAGCAACACTCGTATATCTCCTGCCTCTATCGGATGCCAACGGTGGAATCTGAGTCCATACACTCGTACGTGCAGGCCACAATGCGTCTCGTTAGCGGAGACCTGAACAGGCGTCCAGGGCATTTTCAACTTGCAACATCCATGTGTCGGCTGGCACAATTCCAGAGGCGACTGTGATAACGTCAGTCCTACCTTCGATCCTAGGTTCAAGATCTACTCCAGAACAGCAGGACCACCGCCGCCACCGGGGCATAGGCATACCAGCACTCTAAGAGTGCAAATGCCAAGCCCATGTTTCCAGATATTGCTGGTGGCTGTGCTGCGTCGCAAGGTTTATTTGAGTATCCGACCCAACTGTCATTCAACCAGCACAACCCTTGCCAGGATTATAACCCGCATAGATCCTCGCGGAGCGTCCAAGACTCCAAGGGATATCAGCGACGTTGAGGTGGATCCAAATAGTATGCCATGCATTCGTTAATCCTCGATTGTGGTTCGTAATATCGCATGAGTTGAATTGGGCCAAATCCTGCATGAGCCCCCTTTGTCTCCGATGGCCAGATGTGTGTCCCCTCCCACATTTCGTGATGACTCGACTTGACTGACATCTCTACAGCTCCTCACATATCAGTTCACTTCTTCTCTGGACTCTGTCACGTGCTTCCAGACTTCGTACTGATGATCAAGCGGACGATGCGCACAGACATCGACTTCGAAATTCAGTCCGTCAAGGACAGGTCCCACGAATGAGACATCCTCTATTACCCCGTACACATTCTGTCTCAATCATAGCTTGTTCAGATGATTGATTGTCTGCTTTAAGACAACGGCCCGGAAGCCTGTGCAGCAGCAGCAACGACCTCGCCGTGTGCCGAGGTTGTATCCAAGGGCGTTCTCGCCATCAAGGCCGGCTCGGACACAACACGTGCTCCTGTCACGCTCGCAAGACTGTTCAACTCGGTGATCAGAGACCATGACGTATACTGCCGTTGACAACAAGAATCCAACCGCTACTTCTCCGCCGGCGAGAGCACGTGCTCAACACCCTGCATCAAGCATGCAGTCCGCTAATTGACGCGGCCATGTAATGTAAGCTCCTCGTGTTATAGTCAGGGAGTTGACTAGAGATGCCATGGCTTGTTCCTGTCCCACTCTGCACAACGCGACCCCGCAAACTCGCCCGGCTCCAGATCGTTTTTGCGGGCTCCTCCCTCTTGCAACTCCTCCATTGGTCACCTCTAGCCGGGTTCGTGCAAAGTCCACCGCATTTCCCTTTCCTCTCACGAGCCCAACACAGGTGTATGCTTAGCGAGAACGCCGCGCCCCGATAGATGCGGACGCTTGTTGCGCCGCTGGTGCAGCGATCCGCGCTCTGCTTCGCATGGCTAGGCCCTGCGCGCATACGGGGCTAGGCTCGTGATACGGCTCATCATCAACATCCCCACGCCTCCGCTGCTTGCAATACCCGGGCCGAGGCACGCGTAATGGGCTGGCATGCATCCGGCTTCAGGGACAACGAGGAGTTGATTCCCAACTCATGGGGTTCATTAATGACCATGGGCGCTGTGCCCTGCCTCGAGCTGGGAGTTAAGACAGGCCATAGGTGCGCCCGCTCGGAGATAGAGGGAGATGACGTCTCGCCCCACCGTCATGAGCACACGGTGTTCTCGCTGCTGCGTGCTTACGGCGCAGAGGTGTATGTGTGCAAGTCGGGGCACGACCTGAGCGCACTCAGCCCGGGCGTTGCGACCGAGCCTTTCGCACATGTGATTGCATCATCACTCGCGTTGTGTACCTGCGGCCGGCGAATGGATAGTGCTTGTAATGACTTTGAGCACAGTGTACCCGACGCTGGCCGCAGCACAAGTCCGTGGCGGTGGTTCAAGTTGGCTCGAGAGGACACGACGCGCGCAACACGGCGCCGCCTGCAGCGCTGGCCGCCGCCACACATGCAACTGATAGTCTGATATTGAGCGCAGCTCGACGCGGGACGCCGAGGCAGTGATGGGTGTCTCGTACTTGCCATCTGAGTCCACGGAAAACGCTACACCCGCCATCAACATCTCCCGACGATCTGCAGGTGTACGAAAGGAGACCAATCGGCTCCGTGCATGGACCATTCGGAATGACAAATACAGTGCCCTACTCCTCGCAAGAGTATATATCATGTCAAAGCGAGCTCATGCTGTTGGTTGCCGACCCGAGCTCCTTGAACCGATCCCATGTCGTCCCTTGCTCTCTCTGCGCCAAGTGCACGAGACGTCCTGGTCGGCGCCGTCGCTGCCGGCCTGGTGAGTTCACTTGAACATGTACTATGGGAGTACCTCAGTGGGAACTGACGGCCTCCACAGACGGCTCACCAGATATTCAAACGGTACGAGCCCGAGGGCATCCCTGCGCACGCCGCCCTCCTCGTACTCCCTCCTGCCCTCTTCGCGTCTTTGCTCGCGTCGTACTACACATGGCCATTCGCCATCCTCGCCGCCGGCGGCACGTACCTCGCCACCCTCGTCCTCTCCCTCCTCGCCTACCGTCTCTCGCCGTTCCACCCACTCGCCCGGTACCCCGGCCCGGTCGCGCTCAAGCTCTCGAAGCTGACCATGTCGCGCATCGCGAGCACCGGCCAGCAGCACAAGTACATCAAGGCCCTCCACGAGAAATACGGCGACGCCGTGCGCACAGGCCCGAACGAGGTCTCCATCCGGCGCCCCGACGCGATTGCCGCCATCAGCACTCTCCCAAAGGGCCCGCGTATGTACTCGCATCCCTTGGGATTCCGGTGTCGCCATTGACCCTTGGTTCCAGGATGGATCAATGGCAAGATGGCGTTCAGCAAGGAGCACTCGCTTATTGCGGAGCCGGACACGCACAAGCACACTCTGAAGCGCAAGCCCTGGAATCGCGCGTTTAACACCGCGGCACTGAAGGGCTATGAGGAAACGATCGCGAAACGCATAACCGAACTGGCCAACGTCCTCGCAACACAGAAGGGCCCTGCGGATCTCGGAAAGTGGCTCGGGCACTGGTCGTAAGCACTACCCGATGCCTTCAGCGTTCGCATGTGTGCTCAAGGAACTCTTCCCCGCCAGCTTTGACTTCATGAGCGACGTAGTGTGCGTAGCTTGCGAACTCCTCAGCCTAGCAGTCGTAACCTATCTCTCGCAGGTTCGGCGGGGGCTCTGAGATGATGCGCGACGGCGACTCCGGCAGCAAATGGCACATCATCTCCGAAGGACAAGCGTGTGTGCACCCGTCGCCCCACACAAACATGATTCTGACATACGCCCAGTGCCTCGCACGTACTCGCTCATCTACCGTGGGCAGCCTACTACATTCGACGCCTGCCTTCTGTGGCCGGAAAGGTCCAAGTCATGATGCACACCGGCTCCAGCCTCGCCTCACAGCGCCTCAAGAACGGTTCGCTCAGACGAGACCTCTTCTACTACCTCGTACGTGCTCCACGTGCAACTCGTCTCCGACTGGTACAATTTAACCTCCCGCCTTCAGAACAACGAAGACGGGGCAGAACCCACCAGCCCGTCCTTTGGAGAGGTCGTCTCCAACGGCACACTCGCGATGATCGCCGGCTCGGACACGACTTCCGTCACGCTCACGAACCTGTTCTATTTCGTGCTGAAGGACCCCGAGATCTACCGTCGCCTCCAGGCCGAGATCGACCAGTTCTTCCCCCCGGGCGAGAACGCGCTCGACACCTCGCAGCACCCGAACATGCCCTTCCTGAACGCCGTCATGTACGCATCTACCTGCGCACACTCTCTTCGACACTGGCACTAACCAGCCATATCCGATACAGCAACGAGACGCTCCGCCTCGTGCCCGTCGTGCCCGACGGCAGCGGCCGCCGCGTGCCCAAGGGCTCCGGAGGGCGCGTCGCCGGCCCATAGTACGTATTCACCACCCCTCCGCCCCCCACACCCCTCTGACCGACTTGCGTCGCGCAGCTACCTCCCCGAAGAAACCGTGACGTACATCCACTTCTACTCCCTCCAGCGCGACCCGCGCTACTTCTCCCCGCACACCGAGTCTTTCTGGCCCGACCGCTGGCTCGCATCCCCCCCTGCGCCACCCCCGGGGTTCGTGCACAACCCCGCCGCGTTTGTCCCGTTCTCGTTCGGGCCGAACAACTGTGTCGGCAAGGGCCTCGCGCTGCAGGAGATGCGCATGCTTGTCTCGCACCTCGTACAGCGCTTCGAGCTCCGCCTCGCGCCCGGCTGGGACCCGCGCGCGTACGAGGAGGGCCTCATGGACTGGTTCGTCATCGAGAAGCCCGAGCTGCCTGTCTTGCTCGAGCCGCGGCCGCAGGCGTAGGCAGACAAGGCTTGGGCTGTGACTTGAGTTTGAGGTTCCGCAGGCTTTCAGATACTCAGTTGGAGTCTGCTTTGCGTGCATGAACAGAAACGTCATTGTGTTGCAAAACCGTTTGGGGGAGAACGGTCGAATGCAGCCGCAGGAATGCATCAGCCTAGCAGATGGGGTACGCGACTGGCAGTCAATGATCTGAGATTACTGATCAGAGGGGGCACGGCAAAGCACGCTAGCGCAGGTGAACAAGTAGCGTGGACCAGGATGGATTAATACGACGCGGTACGACCGCTGCCAGCAATCATCGATGACGATTACCATACATGCGCGTGCGTATTCAGGTGCATAGGTCACATAGCCTGAAGTCTTAGAGAAAATTCCAGGCGCTGTCCCAAAGGACGTTTCCCGATGGAAAAGGTGGAAAAAATTGCTATGCTGCAGAGCTCACGAAGAGACACTGTGCAGGCCTGGCCAGCGAGCGCGACGTGTGTCCGCCGCGGCAGGACTTCACGAGAGAAAGCCAGGGTCATCGGGTGGATCATGTCCCTCGCCCAGCCCCTCCCGTACGCTCCAGGTCATTTCGGCCTTCGCGGACAAGCGCTCGAGTCGGTTTGCGTCTTCGGCTCTTCCTCGCCAGCGTATCTAATAGGAAAGCTGCGGGGAGAAGGAGGGGAGGAATCTGGGTGTTCAGCGACCTTCGAGTGCGGAGAGATAGAGATGTTCTTGGAGACCCGACGGCCTGCCTCCCCATCACGATCGTCGGGTCATGACTCCCTCCCGCAACGGTTCGGACAGACAACTCGGGCGCACCTGTGTCCCCGGGGCTTGAGGTCTTCTCGGCGCACGCAGCTCCTTGAAGTCCATGGACAGCTATGGGAACTAGGAGGTATGTGTGGGGAGCAATTAGCCGTTCAATGGGTACGAGTCCGGAAGCGAGTCAATGTATGGGGTTTTATAATTTTTGTGTTTTTTTTTTGTTTTTCTGTTATGACGTTTTTTCTGGGTTTTGTGGGGTTTTCGGGAACGAGACTGGAACCAGAACGCGAACCGAAACTGAAACTGAAGCCACTGAACTCGAGCGAGCAAGAAGGGCACAAGGCCCATGGAGACAAAAATATGCAAGGTGAAGGGAGAAATCGCAATGACGGGACTCCTGCCGCCCTCGCCGGAGCGGAGAGCGACGTCCCGGGCCTCGGCCAGACACTGTATCACCAGCGTCGGCGTCCTCGACCCCTCTCCCCCGGCTACCCGCGACGCTGAGCGCCGCGAGCGCAGGACCCGCCGTCTTTCCCAAGACAGCCAGGCAGATGGCATAGAGGTGGTCGTCGCCACCAGGGCAACTCCGCACCGCCTACGCACCGCCGACCATCCGGTACCGGAGCGCGTTGTCCCACTGCGCCGCCCTGGGGTGGATGAGATCCGGCCGCGTCGTCGTCAACGAGCGGTACCGGATCGCGCGATCCTTCTGCGCCTGGTGCACGGGGATGAGCGTCGCCTGGTGGTACGTCAATCCCTCGGCATGGACGGCGCTACCGTCGGCCGCGGGGACGAGCTTGATCTCAAGCCCCGCCGCCGCCGCCGCGCCGTCTTCGTCGTTGCCGCTGTCCTCCCCGGCGAAGGGGAGGTGCCAGAACTCGCGAGTGAGGAGGCGCTCCCGAAGGGGCGCCTTCTGTGCGGCAGGTGCGAGCTTCCCGACCTTCCACGGGAGGTGCTCGGGGACATATGCGTGGATATGCTGGCAGTAGCGGGTCCCGACCTCAGGCGTCCACCCGTAGGTCACCGTCGCGCCCGGGTTGTCACCATCCGCCGGGCGGAAGTGCTCGGCGGTCTCGGGCTGGGCTGGGGGAGGGACCATGGGGAACTGCTCAAAATGAGCACGGGCGTAGTGGAGGGAGTGCACGATCAAGCGGAGACGTACCTTCTCCCCCGTGGACTTGGCCTTGGGGAGATAGAGACCGTGGTCGAAGTCCCATACCTGCCCCTGCGTCCAGACCCAGTTCCGAGTGTGGGTGCGCGTTTCCCGGTCGTAGTGGGTTTTGAGTTCAAAGTGCTCGCCTTCGTACTGAACGCTAGGGTACCAGCCCTTGGGTTTCGGCATTCTGTCAATTAGTGGGTGGGGCGGGTGTGGGAGAAAGGGTTGTGCGGGGTGGTAGGGGTGGGTAATGGAGTAGGTGAAGGCCAACAGAGGGTAACGGACGATCATATTGTACTGGGATGCCAGCCTCCAAAGAGGCTGACGGGCCTGCCGGACGTTGTGATCGGGACCAGGGATGCCAACCTACGATGGTCTTTCCCTATAATCCCCCATTGAAAATAGTACTATTTATCACTATAAATCCTGAGAAACAAGCGTAAGCCATCATGAACATGTCGCAAGTGACTATGGGAGGAGCGCACCCTTCTGGCTCTGCAGCGCCCAAGTTTCGCAGCGAGGTTTGAATCGTCACAACTCGGCCATCGCCTCGTCAATGCAACATGCAAAAGGAGTCTCTGTCCGTAAGCTGATACCAGTGCATGGAGTCTCAGAAGAGAAGGACGTTTGTTGGCTTTATATATGGACCGGGCCCCGTTCGATACGAGTGTGAGACGTTCTGAGGGAGGACAAGCGCTGGTTGCTGGTTCTACCTGCGCAAGCCCTAACCCGAACACTGGTGGCACCGCCGAGGCGGGCTGCTCGGTCTTGGGCCAGAACTTGCTCTTGTCAAACACCACGCCCAGCTGCAATTCCCCTTGCTCGACGATATCGCTACACGCATGAGCTGATACGCTTATCGCCACTCATACCGAGCTCGTCATCAAGGGTACCACCTTAGCTCGCCGGCCTTGCCACAATCGGGCCCAGTTACGCCAGTGACCGTATCGCAGACTCGACTTGCTAGGAGCAACCGTATTAGAGGAGTTCTCACCATCGCATTCGGCCCACGAGTGAGTACACACAGCCGTCATCCGAATTAACGGGACACAACAGGATGAGTTGGCAATTCGCGCCATCCAAGTGACCAGAAGTGCCATGATATCGGTGATGCATTCACATGACGTTTGCACCGGCTTCAAGAAACGTCCTGTGCGCTCCAGAATTTATAACGCCGAGAACATTTGTTTGTACGCCAAGAGCAAGTACTCAAAGCGGCGTGCAGGCGTTTTAGGTAATCCACCGATAGGCAACCCAGTATCTCCGGGGATGAGGCTTAGCACACTGAATGGCATGTTTTCGCGAAGTTGTGACCAGTATGCAACAAACTTTTCTGTCGAGTGCAGCGTAACACACGACGCCGATGTGGAACCCCCGCGGGCCACGCAGAGCAGGGTGTATCCAGACGGTAATGCCGACGTGCCGACTCCCTCGAGGGCTTGTCTTTATGCCAAGCCTTGGAGACATCGGTATGTCGCCGTTCTAGTACGCCATCGTGGCGGACACGCGCGCCATGTAGTTCCTGGGATATTCAGTATCTCGACCACACTACCACTACGCTCGGTGGTATGTCAGCGGTCGAGAACTCTTGGCGAAAACACCGATTGCACACCGAGTCCGCTAATCTCTCCTGTCGTTACAGGGTTACCTCTGGGCACTGAGGATGTTGTCCAGAGCGTCGAGGGACATCCAAGGCCCCTTTGTTGAGGTTGCGAGTGACTTGTCGCTGCAATACATGTTTTCCGTTTCCTGGCACAGGAAACAGCCACCACTGCGGTCAAAGGTAGGGTACCGTGAAAAAGTCGCCGGGCTTTCTAACCAACAGTTAATAACCAATGGCCCCGGCGTCCATTTTCTAACCAAGGTTATTAACGGTTCTTAACAATGCCGTTAATAACCCGTCTAAAGTGTTAGGAAGCATATGTAACAGGCGTTATTAACGAGCAAATACAACACTGGTGCCGCAGCGCGAGACTGACAACGCTGAAAGTCCCAGACCTCGTCGTCATCCTCATCGATGTCCGACTCACTGTCATCTGCACGAGAGCCGCCCTTTCCGCCGCCCTCACCGCCGCCGTTGATCTCGCCGTCAGAGTCAGACTCTTCATCCTCACGCCGCTCGCAAAGCAACGTGCGCAGCGTCGCAGAGGACAAATTCATCTGCGGATCCGTCTTGAAGTAGTCGTCTCAAAGCTCCACTCGTTCGGACGGCTTTCCGGAGTCGTCGGCAGGCCATTCCCCGAAGAATTCTTCATCCTCGAGATCGTCTTCAGCCATTTCACGGGACTCTGACATGCTACGGTCAAAGTCGGCCCAGCGGACAGTGGGGACACCCCCGGCCCCCGCGTTCCTTATTCCTGCCACCTGGTGTTTTTAACACTTGTTAACTGGCCTCTCGACCGCTGTTTCTTATGAACAGTTATTAACATGTTATTAACACGGTTAATAAACAGCTGTTAACAAGGGAGCACTTCTTCACGGTACCCTAGTCAAAGGGCCGTATGTATGCCAACCCTAACCTCACACGCGCGAAAGAGCCGGAAGCAATCGAGGGTGCTCGTCCCTCACCAGCCAAGTGCTTGGGACGCGGCAGCCAAGGCTTGTCCTTCCCCTCCCGTCTCTTGGTCTCTCCTATCTCCAACTATGCTCGTCTTATATACCCCGAATGCTCTTAGGACGATGTCAGCGCAAGACCACTCTGGTGCACGACATAGACCGTGACCGCCTTCACGACCCTGACGAAACCCACGATCGCTTGTTCTCAGCATGCCCACCGTGCTCCCATACCACGAGCCTTCTTTGATACACCTCCTTGTGTTTTCGTCCTTTCTATATCTCCTGAACATCATCAGGATAGCCGCAGACTTCCTCGTTCATGGTGGCATTGTCGCCGAGATCACGCTCGGCATCATCTATGGTTCTCCCCTCGCAGGTCTGCTATCAGTAGACTGGGAAGCGACATTCACCGTGCTTGGTTATATGGGCCTCATTCTTGTCGTCTTCGAAGGTGGGTCTTACGACCCGACATGCATTGTCTGCGACCGCTAATGCCTCTATCACGACAGGAGGACTATCATCCAACTTGCCCATGCTATTCTCCAACCTGCCTTTATCCATCGTGTGCGCAGTGACAGGAATCATCTTGCCAGTCGCGCTATCCTTTGCTTCCCTCTACGCCGGGTTCGGCTACCGCCCACTTGAGGCCTTCGCCGCCGGCGCCGCGCTCTCCTCCGACAGCCTCGGCACAACGCTCGCTGCATTGAACAGCGCCGCCAAGTCCGCCTCCCCATCCTCAGCTGGCGCCTCTCTCAAGCAAACCCAAAGCTCGCCCTCGACTCGCAACAGCGTCGCAGACCGCTCCCTCCCCGTCTCGCGCACGCCCTCGCACTTGCCCGCGCACCGCGTCGACACCTCTGCGACGCTCACCGCCCCCACCTCTGCCGTGTCGCCGAACTCCCTGAAGCAGTCCCGCGTCGGGACGGTGCTGATCAGCGCGGCGATCATCGACGACGTCGTCGGCCTCATCATCGCGGGTGTCATGCCCGCGCTGGCTGTCGTCCAGTCCGAGACGGAGGAGGGCGGCGGGAGCAGCATCGCATGGCCGATCGTCCGTCCGCTGCTTGCGTCAGTCCTCATCGCGTTCGTCACCCCGGTCGTCGCACGCTTCGTCCTCCGCCCGCTGTTCTGGTGGGGAGGCTTCGGCGAGCGCTGGTGTGCGCCCGCTCGGCCGGGGAAGCCTTGGGGCCTCAGGAGGCTGGCTGACGGTTGGGGGACCGAGAACCACGCGGATGCCGCGAAGCTGTTCCTCATGGTCGCCACGCTCAGTGCCATGGCGGCCATCTCGCACTGTAAGTGCTTCTACCGATTCTATACGGTACAACGTTGATCACCGACCTACTGGTACTTGTTAGATGCTGGCTCAAGCGTACTGTTCGGTGCCTATATTGCCGGTCTAGTACTCACATACGTCTCGCAACCCCCAGAGCCCTCCACGCCGGACAACGCCTTCTACGACGCGGGCGCCGAGAAACATTCGCACGTGCAACGCACACAGGACCTCGCGTTCGAGGAGACGTTCGCGCGCACGCTTGGTCCCGTGCAGGAGTACGTGCTCCTCCCGCTCTTCTTCGCGAGCATCGGGTTTGCCATCGTGAGTCCCCCGCCGCTCTCCGCGCGCCGCAGACAGCTTATTGAACTTGTCAGCCCTTCCTCGACCTCTGGCGGCCGACGGTGATCTGGCGCGGGATTGTGTACTCGATCCTGATGTGCCTCGCGAAACTCGCTGTTGGCGTGCCCATTCTGCTGTACGGCCCGTACCTCGAGTACGGCCCGTCCTTCAGGCAAGCCATGAAGAGCGGCGTTGTCTCTGCCTTCTCAGCAATCGGAAGCACGCTCCCCTCTCCGCTGCGGCCCCGAAAGTCCGCAGACGCATCTCCAGAGGAACCGCCCGGAGTGGCAGAGGAGACGCAGACGAAAGGGAAGACGAACGAAGTCCGCTTCTCGCATGCCCAGACACCCGACCCCGAGCGGGGCGAGCCCGAGCGCGAGAGCCCCGTCCCGGCCGCCCAGCCCGAGCTCTCCCCATACAGCATCCGCGCGTCGATTCCCGCCGCGTCGTTCATCGGCGCGGCGATGGTCGCGCGGGGGGAGATCGGGCTGCTGATCGCGCAACTCGCGCGGGGCGGGTCAGAGGACACGCCCGGGTCGGAGGCCGGGGTGCTGAGCGAGGAGCCGTTCCTGCTGTGCATCTGGGCGATCTTCTTGTGTACCCTAGTGGGCCCGATGGCGCTTGGGTTCGCTGTGCGGAAGTGGGGGCCGCTGGTGAACTCGGGCATCTGGGCGTAGGCGTAGGTGGTTATGTCCGGAAAGGCTGTTCGAGTCGAGGACTGTAAATCGGGCGGACTTGTGTTGCATAGATTGTCGTGGCCATGCCGCGGTTTGTGTAATTTAAAACGGCACAATTGCTATAGTGTGGATAGATACTATGCGAGCTGTGATTCACTCGCAATGTCAAGTTGCAGGCGACCGCTGAACGTTTACTTCATCCTTTGGCCTTACCATGTAAAAGATGACGTCAGCGCACATAGACGTTGTACAAAGCGCGGCACATGGCGAGACATCGATAGCGCACCGCGGCGTCCAGCCAGAACTCACTCACTCTGACTCTTTGACGACCGTCTGACACGTGCGCTCCTTCACCACATACCACGAGCAAGAGCTGCACACTTCAGCCGCTACATAGTCCCGCAAACATGACCGCCACCCAGAAGCGCATCTACCTCACCAGGCATGCAGAGGCCGAACACAAGTGAGTCCCCTCCACCACCAGCCACGCAACATGACTCTCATCGCAGCAGCGTCGAGAACGACTACTCCAGTGAGTACCCACCGCCCCCGCCCGCGCCGCCACCGACCGACCACCGCGCGCCCCAGTCCCCGATGCGCCTCTCACCGCCAAGGGCCGCCAACAAGCCGCGGCGCTGAACGAGGCGACGAAGGACACCATCCAAGCCACCGCCGACCTGCTCGTCACCTCCGGCCTCCGCCGCACGCTCTCCACGACGCTCATCGGCTACCCCGCGCTCCGCGCGCGCCTCGAGGCCGCCGGCAAGCCCGTCGTCGTCCTCCCGCAGCTGCAGGAGGTGAACGACCTCCCGTGCGACACCGGCTCGGTGCGCGTCCTCCCCGCCCCTTCCCCCACCCCACCCCACCGCGTCCCCCGCCGCTGACCACGCGCACGCAGGCGCGCGAAGTGCTCGAAGCGGACCCCGAGTACGCCGGGCTCGACCTCTCCGCGCTCACGCCCGAGTGGAACAGCAAGCAGGGCGCGTACGCGCCCACCGAGGCCGCGATCCGCGCCCGCGCGCGCTGGGTCCGGCGCTGGCTGCGCGCGCGCCCCGAGCGCGCCATCGTCGTCGTCTCGCACGGGGACTTCCTCCGGTACCTCACCGCGGGCCGCAACACGCACGAGCCGTGGGCGAACACGGAGGTGCGCGAGTACACCTTCGCGGACGCCGCGGACGAGGACGCGGTGCTCGTGCCCGTCCGCCGCGTCGCGAACGAGGGCGAGCCCGAGCCGACGTCGTCAGAGCAGGCCAGCTCGTGATGCTGAGCCTGTGCAGCAGCATGGAAGAGAGACAGGGTCTGGATACGTTGAAGACGGGATATCGGTGTCGTATTAGACAGTATGTATATCGTAGCGTACAAGGACGGCTGCGTGCGGGGGAGCGTGCGGAGGGTATGTACAGAACGCGGACTATCAATGATATAGCGGTAGTCACAGAGGTATCGACGCCAGCAACCTGGCAATAAGCTTACTCGTTCACGGATATTCGGATAGCAGCAACAGCGACAGCCCGCGCAACAGCACCCACCCACACTTATCTCACCCCCCACTCCCGCATCGCGGACGGGCGCGCTCAGCCGAGCTTGCCCTCCTGAATCGCTTTGCGTATTGGATTCGACTCCTTGGGCATCGCGCCGCTCTTCTCGAGCCGGTCGAATAGCACGAACAGCTTCTCCGCCTCCCGCTCCTTCTCCTCGTCCGACATCTCCACCGGCGCCGACGGCCGCTCCGCGACACCCGTGATCGGATTGATGGGCACGCCCGCAGGCGTCGCCGCGGGGCCCGCCGCGCCCCCGCCCGGCGGCGGCGGCGCGCTCATGATGCCCTTGTTGAACAGGAAGCCCGCGACGTTCCCGTACCCGACGTACGATGCGAGTGTCCCGGCTGCGCAGCATCACCACCACGGTCAGCCCCGCTGCCGCGCCACGCGCGCGAGAGAGAGAGAGAGAGGAGAGAAACGCACCGTCCGAGTCGCAGATGGCGAAGAGCATCTCGCCGACCGCGTTTTTGAGCTTCGCGTGGTGCACGGACGCGAGGAGGCGGAGGAGGCGGCCGAGGAGGTCTGCGCGGCCCTCGAGCGGCGCGGAGCGGTCGAGGTCGTCCGGGAGGATCCACGCGCGCATGCGCAGGCGCGAGCCCTCGTCCGCGAGGCAGAGTTTGGTGAGCAGCACCGCGAGCGGCGTGAGCACGTCGTCCAGCGTCTGGTCCGTCTCCGCGCGGCAGCGCTCGCGCACGTCTGGCTCGTCCGCGTCCGCCGCGCCGGGCATGTAGTGGCTGAGCGAGACGTCGAGCAGGTCATACGAGCGCAGGAGCACGTCCACTGGCTCCCCCGACGCGTGCGGCGAGGACGAGCGCGAGAGCGAGCGCCGGCCCGCGGCAAGCGCTGACCACGCGCGGTCGAACGCGCCCGGCTTGGGGTCTTTGGCTGGCCCGCCTGTAGGCGAGCCCGCTTGACTGCTGCCGTTACTTGAGGGCCGGGAGCCTTTGCCGGAGGATTCGGACAAGCCGCCTGGTTTGGTGGGCGGGACCGGCGAGCCGCGGTTGCTCGTCGTGGGCGGGAACCACACGTTGTGGAGGGAAGGCGAGACGGGGATGGTGATGAGCGAATGGATGACATGGGTCATGGGCGCTACGAGCGGTGCAGGGTAGGATGGCGGTAGTGAGTTGAACGTGCGGAGGAGGTAAGGGAGGATTCTGCGGGTCGGAGTGGTGAGCACGTCTCTGGCGGAGGTAGAGACAATCCGCCGCACCCGTCCAGGCGATCGCTCCAGCAATCGCCCATTACTTTGACCTCGTTCTTGTTATTAGAGTCATCGACCAGCTGACGCGCGGGCGTAAGCAGCGGACCCGAGGAGAACGCGGCGGAGACGCACTTTAGGGTAGTGTAGCAACAGATTAAACGTGAACTTCAATAGGTCGGTCATCGCTTGGCGTGCAAACTGTACACCGGTGAGAATGCCCTTGGTCAGCACGTCGAGCTTGACACCGATGATCTCGGTGATGTTGGCCGGGTGGCCAGGCGGCTTCGCGTCGATGAGCGACCTGATAAAGTCGGCGGCGTCGAGGATGGACACGGTGGAGAGGAAGAGGAGCCGGGATGCCAGGAATATTCGCTCGGGGTTACTCGACTTCTGTGTGGCGATTGAGCGGGTGTGGGGGCGGGGAAGGGGAAGGAGCGGGACTGCGCGCACCTCGAGAAGCTCCAGCGCGAAATCACCGCCGTTCACCTGCTTCTCGACGAATCTCGTGCGAGCGTTGTCGACGAGGAGCATCGCGTTTGCGACGCAGCGGAGAGCTTCATTGGACGCATCCAGCTCGTCTTTGTACGTCCGGGAGAGGGAGAGCAGGGCTGCGAGGTTGGCGGAGGACGCGATGACCTCCGACCCGGCCGGGTTCTTGCCCAGGGACTTGACGGCCTGAAGGGCGGGCGCGGCATCTGGATACGCGGGGATCCGATCGGGTGGTTTGCGAGTGCGGGGGACGCGGAAGGCGGCGGGGGACGCACCTCTGGACGTGAGCCTGCTCTTCTTGCTGCTGCTGCCATTAGATTTCGTTAAATCGTCAATGATCGTCTGGATGAGCTCTGCGCGCTTTGCGTCGTCGATCTGGAGTGGGAGGGCTGTGGGAGGGTGAGTGAGGATGCGCGCGGGGGATGTGAGATGCGGCGTGCCATTTGTGATGGACTGGAGGACTTGGGCGACGTCGGAGCGGGACGAGGCGGGGGTGAGGGCGGTGTAGGCGTTGAGAAAGCGGGACATGGGCGTCGGTGGGTGCTCCGGGCGGGTGAGGGAGGAGGGGAGGAAGGATCGAGAGCGGGGGCCCGCGGGGGGAGGAGTCAATGAGCGGGCGTTTGGGGAGAGATGGGCTCGTGAGAGGAAGCGGGCGAGAAGGAAGCAGCAGAGAGTCGGCGGCCAGAGTCGAGGAGGTGGTGGAGAGAGTGAGGGCTGATGGTAACCACTGCAGTTGAGTGAACTGACGCGCCCCGACGCCCTTCCGGCTCTCATCCCCCTCGGCCCTCGGCTTTTCTTCATCTCGTACAGCCACGACAAGATCTGCGGATCGCAATTTGTACTTTTCGGCCCCCTCCCCCGACGATACATGCCCTGTCGTCCAATACAAAAACACAACAAAACCGTTTCTCCTCCTCTCCGTCGCCTTCCGACAATCCCCTCGCCCTCGCCCACGACCAGGTCTCGCCACACGAGACGTCATCCACAATCCCGGCCACTCAGGCCTCGCCTCGAGGCTGCCCTATATCCGGCCCTCGCTCCCACCCTGCTCGCGACGGACGACCGCCATACATACCACTCCGACGCGTCCACGAGTCGGCCGCAATCTCCAGAGGGCTATCGCCACTCGCGTCTGGGAGTGTGGGCACCGACCGCCGCAGGCATCGTCTGGGCTTGCAACCGCCAATGTGCCGAGGTACTCTATCACGCACTGCCAACTGGCCGGTTAGGCGAGAGCAGACTTCAGTCGCGGCACGGCTAGAATGCGCTATTGGGAATCCACATACCAGGGAAACGCCAAGCTAGATTCCGTTGGGCAGACCAGCGCTGCCTCCCGCAGCATCCTCCTCGAGTTTGATGGGCTGCAGGTTGTCTGTCGCCGACGTGTCCAGCAGGTAATCTTGCAGCTCGGGGAAATTCTGGACCAACGCCTCGTCCAGGTACCGCTTGTATGACTACACCACAACCACCATCAGCACTTGTCCGCACCGAAGCGGGCACCGGACGCGCCTCGATAGCGTTGATCTTTCCGTTCATGAACTGGTTCTCCGTCGCCGCGCGCTCGAGCCGCTCCTTGGTGAGCAGCATCGGGTTCCGCGAGTTGTCAATCTCCATGAGCACCTGCATCGGGATCATGGTGTCGATGTGTTGCGACATGTTGTCCAGCGTTGCGAGATGGTCAATCACGTCGTTCCTGTGTGCGGTAGATGGCAAACACGGATCAGCACAACGGCCAAGGACAGCTCAAACGCATGAGAAGCGGACACCCGCAGGAATGAATGGCACTGCAGCACCCTGTCATAGTACATAACATGTCCATCACGTCCAAGCTGGAGAACAGACCCGGCCCCCAAAACGCCCCGAGAGCAACACACGAGGGCAGCACAGGCCCGACTCGAGCAGCCGCAGCCAGCATAACCGGAAGACGACGCTCACACTCTCGCGCCGACCTGCTTCCCCGCCCCGCCGGGCTTGTCCTTCTCCTTCGTGAGGTCGCCCACGACGGTAGTCCCGAGGTTGTAGAGCGCGTTCGCAAGCCCCATGAGCTCCAGCTCGAGGTCGCCCTGCACGCCCGGCGGCGGGGGCGACTCGGACTCGCGCGGGCTGTCCGGCGCCGCCTGGGCCGCGGGGGCGGGGGCTGGGGCGGGGGCGGGTGAGGCGGACATGATGTTCAGGTTGCGGGCCATCGCTGGGAGCGGCGTGCAGTGTTTAATCAAGCGTCAGGCCCAGGGCGCGTGCGTGCGTGCGTGTGGGTTTGTGTGCCTGGTCGGACTCGGTAGTCGCAACGGGGATCGGGGAGTGAGACAGTGCACAAGACAACACGAGGGACCTTTGGCGCCCGTGTCATTGTGCGCAATTAGGGGCGCACACGTGATTGATAAGAGCGAGATCGGATCGACGGTCGACGCCACGCTCCGTCTGCCTCGGACTCACACTGCGAGTCCACGCCCTTGTTCTGCCAACTTGGTGACCATCAGGAGGTACTGAGGTCTTTGGAAACTGTCGTAAACTACTTCGCGTTGGCTTACCAGAATCTGACAGAGCACACGATAATTTGCTAACCATGAACCGGTGAGTATGGCCCGGTCGTCAACCTACATGTGGAAGGCTGACAATACCACTGTCGTCGTAATTACCGTTCGGACACAGCGGTCCAATTATCCTAGTGAGTATGTGAATTATTGCCTGAACAGCACGACATTGAACCGCTCCGGACACCTACAAGACAATTGATGAAGCCGAGGTACGTGCACAGCATCCAACCAAGTAGTGGGAGAACGACTGATTTCTCGTACAGTACCTCCTAGACCAGCTAGTGCGCGTGCAACGCTTATAGCGATGATGCTTGTCTGCTGATCCAAATGTCTCCAGCCGCCGCCTTCGGCAGACGAAGACCCCATGGCGACGAAGCTTCGCAGACGGTTGCGAGAGCTCCTGGCCAGTCTCCGCTCAGGCGCAGAGGGCACTGCCTCTGGTGGCGCGTCTAGCTGAGGTAGAATCCTACCTTTCTGACGCATAGTTTCCACGTCGCTTACCATGCGGCAGCGCGTGTAGTGTACCAGGAAGAAGCTAGGATTGTGTACGATGACCTCTCAATGACAGCCAGATACGCGCAACCAGCGTGTGTCCGGCGGTTCGGCGAACCTGATGGCATGTATCCATGTGGGTCCCAGTTTCTGGCGATCCTAGGACCGAGCAGTGGACCCCATCACTGTGACATACCGCGGAGTCGAACATGGCACTGCACGAGTCTTATTCGGGTCGGGGCCTGTCCCACCTCCTCCGCCCATCCTCTCCTCCACCGCCGCCCTCTGTCTATCGCGGCGTTTTGCATACCCGACACGAGCCATTCAGTTACTGTCCGCCTATGCCCTGACCCCGATGGCTTCTGGTCAGCTCTCGCCTTTCCCGTCCTGCGCCGACGGCCTTGGCTTCCTGCACTCCGTCGACTGCCGCAGCGCGTCCTCCCTCCTCACGCCCACCGCCAGCGTCGGCACCGTCTCCTCGCTCACGCAGGGCGGCGATGGCGACGGGCGCGCGCGCACGAAGACGATGCAGACAAAGGACATCATGAAGTCCCCGCAACCGCACCGCTTCCAGCTCATCCCGAGCAGCAAGCGCAAGACACCCGAGCAGCCGTCCCTGCCCACCAGACCGAGCGCACAGTGGAGGGCGAGGACCCGCGCGGATCTCTCCCCAGACGCGTTCGGGCGGCATGACGAGGGCGAGGGACAGGACATCTTCTCCCCGGCGGCTAGCCCGCTGGTTCCCGGCCTGCCGGATAACGTGAGCCTCATCCCACCCACAGCGCGGCCTACTCACGACTGCCTGAAGGCACCGCGTTCTCCGCGCTCACCGCTGAGCGACGGAGACCTCCGCCATGGGACGAGGCTGGAGAACATGCTCTCGGACGCAATACACTCGCCCGTCTTCACGACCTCTCGGCCTGCGAGCAACGCCTCTGCTTTCTCCACACAGACTATATCCGCCTCGTTCACGCTCGTCCAGGATCAGGCCAGCAAACGCTTTTCTTCTGCCTCTGGGACAAGCCACGGGGACTTCCATTGCCAGATAGACGAGGCCTCCTTTCTGCCGGACGAACAGCCCATCTCTGCCTTTGGCAACGCTGGGGAGTGTACCGACAACGTTGGAGAGTGCGCCGACGACGACGGCGCTACTGACGAAATGTGTTGTTTCTCAGAACTGCTTGCACCCACCGACGAGGCTGCCACAAACTGCCTTCGCGAAACCACCCCCTTGTCGGTTGCTGCCGCCGAAGAGTGCGGAGACGACGACGCCTTAATGTCTGGCGACACCTCAAACACCACATCCGGGACACTTGACTCCCTCCTGTCCAAGTACAACGACCTCCCCGACCTCCCCCACGTCCCCAACCTCCCCTGGGTCATCGCTGACGCCGATGGGCCCCTCACGAGCCCCGAATCGCTCCGGCGCGCGACCGACGGCAGCCTGCCGCCCCACGCCTCGCCCCCGCCTCAGAAGCCCTTGCGGGACCGGCGCACCTTCGCGCTCCGACGACAGGCCATCTACGCCGAATACGGCTTTCAGATCGCGCTGCCCGCCTCGGACTCCGACTTGGGCTCCGGCGCGGGCGCGGGCGCGGGCGTGGGCGGCTCCGTGAAGCTCCTCGCGAGCCCGAGCAAAGCCCGCGCGGCGTCCGCGTACGTGCTCTCCGGCAGCACCTCGCGCTCCGCGCTCTCCCTCTCCGCCTCGAGCTCCGGCCGGTCCGTGGCCGACGCGGCGCCGGACGACGGCGGGCGCGGGCGCGCGGGACTCGAGCGGCTCTCGGTGCAGGACGCGATCCTCAACGCGTCGCGGACCCCGCTCCTCGACACCTTCGCCGGCCCCCCGACGAGCACGCCCCGCCTCGCCGGCCCGCGCGCCCTCCTCGCGCCCGCCGGAGACCCGCCGTTCCTCGCCGCCGACCCTACCGCGAGCGTGCCAGCCGTCGCGGGCCGCGCGGAGGAGAAGGCATGGGCGCCGCTGCGCATAACGAAGCGCAACCCTGTGCAGCGCGAGGCGGTCCGCATCTCCGTGAGTGTGTCCGAGCGGCGCGCGCGGCTGTCCGCGTGGGAGGTCGACGCGGGCCACCACCCGGTGCTGCAGGAGCTCATCGACGAGGTGGACAGGGCGCTCGAGCAGTGGCGCTGGATCCTCCAACTCCGGACGTACCTGTGAGCCGCCGTCGTGCGCGGTGGACGGGAAGGCCTTGGAGGGGGCGCGAGATCAGCCTGTCCCTATCATATTCAATCACCATACTATGTAGCTGTAGCAGTACCAGCATATACATACTCACTGTATCCATTGATTTGTAGACTAATACTTGTATGGCGGATTACGGTAGTCCACATATTGCATCCAGCACCACGGCCGGTGTCATCGTGCAGAAACCAACCGCCAGTCACCCTGCAGCACGTCCGTCCACTCGAACGCCTCCTCTGCGGGCCCACCGTCGAGGCCATCAGGCACACCACCGAACGATGCCTCCGCCATGCCAGGTTCAGCCATCGGCTCGACGATGAGCTGCTCGTCGCACCGCAGTACGCGGCCGACATGCAGGAGCATCTCCGGGGTGAGCGTCGTGAAGTTGATCCCGAGGGCCTGCAAAGCAGCGTCAGCATCCAACCTCGGACGGTCTAGGACAAGATGAAGAACCAACCTTCCAAGCGAGCGTCGTACCAGCCTGCACTTGCGCCTTGTCAGTGACCTTGCGCAGCGTGTCCCATCGTGCTGCGACGGCAGCACGCTCCGTCCCGCCCTCTTGTCCGCCGGTCGCCACAGCGCCCTCCGGGACATCGTCGTACGGGAGCCCCTGCGCGAACGAGTCCTCCTCGTCCGCTGGGGGAACCTGCGCCTGCGCCCGCTTCTCGCGCTTCTTGTTCTTGTACTTGCTCTTCACGGGCCACAGCCCCTCCTCCACGTCCACGCTCGTGACGAACATGTTCGGCGGGACGAGCCCGCGCGCCTGCTTGCGCGAGGGCGGGACGAGCTTCGCGTGCCCGTATGCGCGCACCAGGGGCGGGCTCGGCTGCGCCGCCTCCGCCTCCGCCCCCGCGCCCGGCGCTGCCTCGACGACCTGCCCGTCTGGGTCGGCACTGGCGTCGACGTCCATGGCGGCGTCCTGTTCGGCGCCGGCGAAGACGATCTTGGGCGGGACGCCGTGCGAGAGCGCGCTCTTGAACCCGCGCCGCTTGTTCTTGTTCTGGAGCGAGGCCATCATGAACGCGGGGCCCGCGGGCGCGACGGCGGCGAGCTGCTCGATCACCATCGCCGAGCTTGCGTCGCCCGGTGCTGGCGGGTGCTGGGAGGGGGAGGTGGGCGTGACGGTGTGCGAGCTGCGCTGCGCTGCCGCTGCTGCTGCTGCTGACGTGGTGGGCCCGACGGTCGTCGCGCGCGTACCGAGCGGGATGTCGTTTACGCTGGCGGGCTCGGCGGTGAGCGACAGTCGTTCGTACATCTTCTTGCGACGGCGGCGCAGGTTGCGGCTGTGCGTAGCTGGCTTGCCGAGCCCAGGCGGGACCGGGGGAGCACTGGGAGACAAGTGAGCACTTTGTGTATTCGGCGACGATGTGTGCGACCGGGACTCACGACGACCTTGCAGCCGAGGACTTGTGAGGTTGCGAGCCAGATGCGGCAGCATTGGTGCGTTTGGTACCATTCGTCGTCGGTTTGCGGGAGGTCTTGATCGATGGTGCGTTTGAGGAGGCGGAAGAGGAAGACGAGGATGAGGAGTCGTCAGAGTCAGTGGAGGAGTCGGAATCCGAGTCCGAGTCAGACGAATCTTCGCTTGAGTCGGTATCATCAGAGCTGGAATCTGAGGAGCTAGAGTCGGATGACTCGTCTGAGGAAATGTAGTGGGAGGTGGCCTGCGCTCGAGCTTGCGAAGGGGCGCGCCGTGCAGCGTTGGGTGGCTGAGGAGTTCGCTGTACGGTCTTGCTACTGTTCGTCTTCGTTCGTTTTCGTGCCGGACTTGCGACGTCTGGTGGAGGGGATTTCCGTTTCGTGGAAGGGGGCGCGGAAGCCTTCTTGATGCTGCAAACGACGGCTGATATGAGAGCCTTGATTGGGAAGAGAGGAAGATGGTATGGAGTCGAGACGTACACTACAAGATCTCCGTCACGCACGACGTCAATCGGGCTCGAGTCGAGCAGCTCGAAGTCGTCCAAGAGGAGGAGAATGTCCCCGGGACGGATGTGGCCAAAGTGGAGCAGTGGGAGGTCGCTGCAGAGCGAAGTTTTGAGATCGAAAATGGTTGGAACGGCGCTTGTGCTAAACCAGGCCTTGATGTGCGGCAGTGGTGCAACACTCTCGACTTTTATGCGCATGCTGGCGCGTCTGGAGGGGTGAGGAGGAGGAGGAAAGAGCGGCGGTGGCTGAGAAATGGCGGAGGAGGGAGAGGACAAGTGGGAAGCGCCGGGCGCGGACACTGATCGGGCTCACGTGGGCGAGACGGGATGAGACAGAGAGAGCGCGCCGCCAGCGAGACACTTTACACAGAACACGTCTCCCCGGCCTCTCTCCTCCTCCCCCATCCACGACAACGTGTCCGCCCGCCCGCTCGTTACTGTCGAATTCTACGTCTCTTGGGCTTGCTCTCGGTGTACTCTAACTTGGTCCAGGTTCTCCCCACTCTGCTCAGGCCATCATGGCCAATTACAGCTATGACGAGGCCGGTAACATGGCCGCTTACTTTCTCCTCACCTTCCTCTCCATCTTCCTTGTTCCCTACACCCTCACCTCATTTTCGACCAGCAGTGCGTGAACAACCAAGCTCTGCTGTGGTGTCTTGCTCATCCGTACCTAGAACCACCGTCCCTTCCTAGCTGCCAATGCCAGCAATGCTCCGCTCAGCGCGAACGCATCCGCAAGCGCGAGCGTGGCACTGTCTTGTCGCCAAAACTGCGGAGGCGGTATGTTGTTCTCACATATACGACGCGTCTTGCATTTGACGCGAACGCGTCTCAGAACCCTCATCATCCTTGGCGGATGGTCCTTGGTCGCGTTTCTTGTGTACAAGGTTATGAATGCCGATACTCAAAACATTGTCTATGATCCCTTTGAGATCCTCGGCATTAGCACTGTGAGCTTGCCTGGACTGAGCAGTGGGTGACCAGTATGTTCAACCGATCGCTTGTGTTTCAGAGTGCCACCACCAAGGAGGTCAAGTCCCACTACAAGAAGCTTACCCGGATCTTGTGAGACAGCTATTTTCCCGCGTCATGTTGCGTACGCTCACCAACTTGCTCACTACAGTCACCCTGACAAAGTCAAACTTGCCGTGAACGAGACTATGGACATGGTGGAGGCCAAATTCGTTGAGATCACGAAGGCATACAAAGCGTATGTTCAGATTACTCCACGCGTACGAGCGCGCTCTCACGCGTGCGGCTAGCCTCACCGACGAAACCATCCGCAAGAACTGGGAACTCTACGGTCATCCTGATGGCCGCCAGGAGGTGTCCATGGGCATTGCCCTGCCAAAGTGGATCGTAGAAAGCGGCAACAACGTTTGGGTTTTGGGTGCATATGGCGTAATCTTCGGTGGCGCGTTGCCTGCGATAGTGGTACGTTGGGGGATCGCTGTACCATCGTCCGCATCGATTCGAACCACGTTGGCAGGGTCGCTGGTGGTTCGGCAACAGGGAGAAGACCAAGGACGGTGTTCACACCCGAAGCGCTGCAGCTTTCTTCAAGGATCTGTCCGAGGAGGCTGGGATTGACGAGGTCACCAGCACCCTCGGCAAAGCTTACGAATGGGAGCTTCCCAAGGCAAACCTTAACAAGGCTGACGACGAGCTAGCGCGGCTTGAACAGCAAATCAAGGAGAAACTGGCTGACAAGTGGGGTGATCTGTTAAAGCTCGCCGAAGCCGTCCCCAAGGAGCACCAAAGTCGGAGACGCGCCTTGATTTTGCTGTATGCCCACCTGTTACGTTTGCCCGTCCAACATCCCACGCTGCAGAAAGGTATGAAAATGATACCCACCGAGCTACTTGCTGCTGACAGTGCTCTAGAGCAAACACGGGTTCTTCTACAGACGCCCACCCTCCTCAACGCTCTTCTCAACATCAGCATGGCACGGAACTGGTTGCTCCCCACACTTGCCGCTATGCGTTTGCAGGCGTTCCTTGCTCAGGCCATTCCTCCGAGCAATGATGACCTCAAAGCCGCCCAGCTTCCTGGAATCGCGCCTTCCGACGTTTCGAGCCTGCCGAAGTCTGAGGCTTCCGATTTCTCCGCCGCTATCTCCACGCTCTCCAAGTCTGAACCTTCAGCACTTCCGGATGCGGAAAAGGCACTCGAGCGCCTCGGTCATGCCGAGATCGTCGACGCGTCGTTCAAGGTCATTGGCGAGCGCTACGTCACGCCGAGTTCATTTGTGCACCTGCTGGTCAAGCTTCGTTTGGCCCCTATCGCGAAAGACGGCAAGCCTGTACCCCTGCCCAAGCCCGAGACAAATGACAAGCGCGACAACGAGTTCCTGATCAGCAAGAAGGACGCAGAGGATCTCCCACAGGGCGAGTGCGCGAGCGGCTACGCTCACGCGCCGTACTGGCCCGCCGTAAGTGGGCACCGGTTTACGTACGCGACGACATGCTCATGTCTCCACAGAACCGGAAGCCGTCATGGTGGATCGTCCTCGCGGACGTCAAGTCGAACAAGGTTGTCGTGCCGCCGCTGAAGATCACGGACATCCCCGTTGCGGACCCCGCGCGGGCGGTCGCGTACCGGGCGTACAAGATCCAGTTCCAGGCACCGCAGACGGTCGGGCTCTTCACGTGGAAGGTGTTTGTCGTGAGCGACACGTTCGTCGGCGAGGAGGCCGCGCGGGACGTCGTGCTCAAGATCGACGACCCGTCCGTGCTCGCGGCGGACGAGCAGGACGCGGAGGACGACATCTCGGACCCGGAGGAGGACTCGCTGGCAGGCCAGATGGCGCTCATGCGCGGCGGGTCCGTCAAGAAGCCGCGCGCGGGCGACGACGAGAGCGACGACGAGAGCAGCACGGATGACGATGAGGCGGGCAAGCCCGACGACGACAGCAGTAGCGACAGCGATTAGCACGTATATGATGTGAGCAAGAGCGTGACCTCTCGGTGGGTTCAGGGACCGTCATGTGGGACCGATTCATGTGGAATCGGGATCTCGAGGATCCGCCGCAGCAATGTCGGTACTGTGGCGTTCAGCGTTTGCAGACCGAGGGCCCTGATGCCCGAGCCTGAATCTATGCGCCAAGGGCGATCATTGTCCGAGTGCGATTGCGTTTACGCGCGTGAAGGGACGTGCGAATACCCCGGAGTAATGCACAGGGTCGCGATGCGGTGTCTTCCCCACTCTATTCAGTCAATCATGCACGCTGATCCCGGCGGGCACCATACTCAACGCCAGGAGTGTACGTACACATCGCGGGATCTGAGGATCTGCGCCAACCCCGCCCAACGCCCGCACCCAACCTGGCAGTGGTACTGGCCGTCTGCGGCGTCGTACAAACCTCGGGCCTCCCGTGGCCGGTGCGCTGCGGGAAGAAGTACCGGCGGCGGGACCTTGTGACCTGCGTCCGATCTCTTTGTGGCGCCGGCGCGGCAGTGTGTATACTACCAGCTGAGTGTGTGTACACTCCGTCCTTGGCGGTCGCTCGATCGGCGAGCTTCGTGGCGGTGGGTCCTGTGTCTGTCATGGCTACCGACACCGCTGCACGTCTCGCTCGGGGCGGCTCAAGGGATAGAGTACGTGCGCGCGATCGAGACGGTCGTCGGAGGGATCTGCAGCTGTAGCTGTAGCATTAAATGGCCATGCTTCATGCTTCGGAAGACCCGACATGGGTTCCTCCGAGTCCGCATGGCCAGCCCTCGCCCCGCAACATCCAGGCGGTCAACGTTCATGCCAGAGAGCATCCACGTATGCTGCGCTGCATCGGGTCCGGCAGGAGTGCTTACTACTGAACCGCGAAGGGTGGGCGCCGGCGGTAAGATCCTCCCGGAGGGAGACGCCCACGAGCGATCGGCGCTCCCCTCGCGCCGTGCCGCGCCGGCGGCGGCCAAGCGACGCACGGCGCGCGCGCGGAGTGCAAAACGCACCGACGCGTCCGTGGTGACTGTACACACACGGCACGATGAGTTCTGGCGTGTATACGTAAGCGGATTTGCGCGCCCCTCGGCGTCGAGCTCGGGCGGGCGCACGGCACAGCACAGTGAGTCTTGGAACGTCGCGCGGGCGCGGCTCCCTCCGGCCAGGCCCGCACGAAAGTCAAGTACTGGCAGAAAGAAGCCTGCGGATGCGTGTTTGGGGCTGACGAATCGCAGCGGGCGGAGCGGCCAGTCTCCAGAGCGCTGCGTCGTCGAGACTCGAGACGCGGAGGCTCGTCCAGGGGCCAGGGCGGCCCGAGCCTGAGGATTCCAGCCCACCGAGCGCGGAGATCCGGACGATCAGATACACGCGGCGGTGTGTTCTGGCGGTGTTCTTGCGTTACTGATTGGATGCATCCAACATGCAGTCGTATGTTTTTGCGCGACCGTCCTGGGCGGACGCCGTTGCGAGCAAGTACGTGTTTGCGAACCGGACATGACAGAAGGCACCGGAAGGCGGCTGAACGCGCGCGTCGTGCGATGATCGCGGCGGGCGCAAGGCTACAGTAAGACTACCTATCGCGCCGCGCGCGCGCTCGCCCGGCCTCTTTCCAATCGCTTTCCGAACGCAAGCACATCGCGCGCGTGGGTGGGGCGCGCCGTGGGGAACGCGGGCGGCAGAAGCTTGGGGCGTGCGGATGGGGTCGCTGCTGCGACGATCTCTCACGGCCGGGCTCGCGCGGGGCCGGGGTTCTGGAGTTCTGGAGTGGACGTTGGGGGATCAGCGCGCCCCCGCCGCGTCTGCGTCGAAGACTGGGGGCCCAATGCGGGCGTGGACGGTGGGCATTGAGTCGGGTGCGGGGATGGGCGGTGTGGGAGACAAGGGTCGCACGGTGGGCAGCTGGGCGTGGGCAGGGACGTCGTGTGCGCCCTCGCCCTGCAGGGTCTTGGCCGTGAGCCGACGGCAGCGCCAGGAAACACAACCGTAGGCGATCGGCGGTCGATTCATGCCTGACGTCAAACGGTGCTTGTCGCCCGCGTACGCACATCGTCTTCTGGGATCGCATGTGCGTCCAGACGAAGCCTCTGTACGTGTAGCCTCCGGCCGGGCAGCTCTGGATAGCACGTACATGCTTGCGATTTGATGATGGCGGCGGGAGGACGGTTGTGGATGGACAAACACCGAGCGTAGCACTCAGCATCCTGATTGATGGGCGAGACGGAGCGGTTGTGGCAACGCTCTGGCGTGGTCGTCTCGGTCCGTCCAGATGGGGGGCGGGCGTCTAAGGCTAGGCACGTCGGGGAGAGTCTGCTGACCAGCTCTCGGGCTGAAAGAGGGAGAGTCGGCGGTCGAGGACGCAGCGATCGAGGCAGGGATCAAAATGCAAAGCTGGTGGCAGCCGTCAGCTGACGAGGCCACAGCACCGCGTCGAGTTGTGGGTCCCAGTGTGTGCACACCTCCTCCCAGTCGCTACCGGACGCGTCGCGGGCGTCGAGACGCGCCCCGCAGCCGTCCCCTCCCCCGCTTGCTTCTTCAGAGCACGATGTCTCGGCTCGTCGGAGTTTTCGGACGGCAGGATCTGGGGTCCGTTACATTACATACCTGTGCGCGCCAAAGATAGGGTGCAGACGGCTGGATTGGGGACGTTCTCCGGCCTTCGCTCTCGAACCGGCGCATGCAGACCGGATAACGATTTGGCACACGATCTGCCGCTTGCCCCGCTGGGCCCCATCCTCCTCCGGCCCTCTCCACTCCCTCCTCAATCTTTCTTCCTCCTCCCGCGTAAAATTCGGCCATGCTGGGCCTCTCCTCGACTCCCTCCCTCCGCCGCTCACCGCCCTGTCGGCCCCGCCCAGATCCCCACCACCGCCCTACATAAGCCAGCCCAACTCGCTCTCAGTCCTCACTCCCTTCGAGTGAACCCCCCCAACACATCTTCAGCACCTCTCTAACGACCCCCCGGGCAATAGCCTTGAACTCCCGACCATGGGCCTCTTCTCCAAGAAGCAGGATCATCCTCGTAAGCCCCCTTTCCACCTCATTCCCTGCCCTCCCGCTCACAGTCCGCCCTCGCCCACTAGTCGCCGACGTCGATCACCATGAGCACTCTACCGAGAGTGCCAACTCGGCCACCAAGATCACGGCGGGAGATGTCATCCTGGTCGAGTTCGAGCCAAATGACCCGGAAAACCCTATGAACGTCAGTACCCTCTCTTCACCCCCTACCCTTCTCATACTCACCCCGTCCTCAGTGGTCCGATAGGCGCAAATGGATGACAACTTGGCTGCTCTGCTTCATGTGTCTCTTCATCGGCCTCTCCACCGCGTCTTATTCCGCCGGCGTAGGCAAGATGGTTCAGGACCTTGGCGTCTCTCGCGAGGCTGGCCAAGTCGGCATGTTCGTCTTCAACGGTCCGTTTTAGTCCGTGCATTTTTTCGGCTTGGCCTGACGTATCTCCATTTTCCAGCTTCGTTCGCCGTCGTGCCCATGTTCCTTGGCCCCCTCTCCGAATTCATCGGCCGTAATCCCATCTACCTCGGCTGCTACGTCATGTTCACCGTCTGGTTCATCCCCCTCGCCCTTGCCAAGAACATCGGTACCATCATCGTTTGCCGTCTCCTCTCCGGATGCTTCGGTGCCGCCGGTACGACCATCATCCCCGGTACCCTTGCCGACATCTGGACGACGGAAAGGCGTGGTCTCCCCGTCGCCATGTTCTCCTTCGTCGCCGTCCTGGGCACCGTCGCGGCGCCTCTTTACTGTGGCTTCATCGACCAGAACATCGGCTGGCGCTGGATCGAGTGGTCAGTAAATCCTCCATTCTCCATCAGTGGCTCAGAAGCTGACGTCACATGCAGGATTCAGCTGATCTCCAACGGCACCATGTGTCTCCTCGAGCTTCTGCTTCTTCGCGAGACTCGTGGCTCGTCGATCCTCGCCAAGCGCGCGGCTAAACTCCGCAAGGAGACCGGCGATCCCCGCTACAAGTCCAAGTCTGAGCTCGAAGCCACCTCCCTCAAGGAGCTGTTGGAGAAGTCGACGACCCGTGCCGCCATCCTCATGGTCCGCGAGCCCGTCGTGTTCTTCTTCTCGCTCTGGCTCGCCTTCGCGTGGGCGATGGTTTTCCTGTTCTTCACTGTCGTACGTGTTCCCACGCACACGCTCAGTAATGCTCCCGACTCATGTTCCCCTCAGATCCCCCTCACCTTCCAGAACCACCACGGCTTCAGCGAGGGTGTGGCCGGCCTCCCGTACATTTCCTGCATCGTCGGCACCTTCCTCGGTCTCATCTCGTGTTTCCACCAAGCGAAGCTCTACGACAACGCCCAGAAGCGCAACAACGGTATCGCCGTCCCCGAAGCCCGCCTGTACTGGTCATGCTTCGGTGGCGTGATGCTCCCCATTTCCCTCTTCTGGTTCTCGTGGACGCAATTCGCGTCGGTCCACTGGATCGTGCCCTGCATCGCGCTCGCACCCCTGGTCTGGTCAATTTGTGAGTTCAGCTGTCCCGCTATCGTGCGCCCATTCTGACCATACATCCCAGACATGATCTTCGATGCCGTCCAGAATTACCTTGCGGACGGCTACGGCGAGTACGCCGCGTCGGCCATCTCCGCCCAGGGCTTCATCCGTAACATGCTCGCCGCGTCCTTCCCGCTGTACTCGCTGCAGATGTTTGAGAACCTCGGCTACCAGTGGGCGGGCACGCTCTGCGCGCTCATCGCCACCGTCATGGTCCCTCTTCCCGTGAGTGTCCATGTCCGGCTCACCCTCCCTTGACACAATCGCTTACTGTGTGCCACAGTTCATCCTCATCCGCTACGGCGAGCGCATCCGTGCACGGAGCCCGTACGCCGCGGCCACGACCCAGGCACCCGTCGTCGCCCCCAAGCACGACGTCGAGAGCCAGGAGAAGGCGGAGAAGGCGTAAATCACCGGACCAAAACGTCTCCGGCCCCCGCCCCGGCCATTTCAGCGCGCGTCCAGCGCCGCCAGCGCACGATACCCAAGCCTCCCCGCTTACCGTGCGCCGGCTGGCCGCCTGCCGCGCCGCCGATCGGCCTCGGGCCCGGCGCCCACCACGACCCGACCCCACCGACTGTAATGATGACGAGCACGCGTGCACGACACCCCCTCCCCCCTCCACCCCCACTTATATTTCCTAGCTGTAGTGTTCTCTCTGTCTCTTGCTTTTCTCCTGCGAGTTTCTGGCACTCCCGGCACGATTCACGACGAGCTTGCATTTCGGGTCGGCCCGGCGCATTTGGTACTCATCTACTGACCGGCGGGCCCGCGCGCACTGCGATCGCACACGCAATGTATTACTATCACCACCACACTGCCCTCACGTATCTCCCTCACTGACTTGACACGACGAGTTGCTTATGTATATGTACGATTTAATGGACGAGTTGACGTGCTCCTATCTCCTGACGACGCCAGTCAATAAACAGAGTTCACGGACAAATTAAGCGTATGCATGGATCCATATGAGGGTCGCGAAGGACAAGCAAACCGGAAATATTGTGGCATCATCACTCTCCTGGAGCACTCCTAGCGGTCCGGAGGCTTGCACTGATACTTGCAGGCATGTATGACTAGGCGGTGCTCGCGGGGGCGGTGCTGGCATTTTCGTGATCATTCACAAGCAACTGACAAAAAAGGTGTGGCTCTTGCTCGGGCGACCCGACCCTCGACATCACCGCATACGTCAAGGGTCGCGAGCCTGCACTCGCAGCAAACTGGCGTGCGAGGAGGTTCCGGGGAGTACCCCAGCCGCGGGGGGTTGTTCCGATAGCACCCATTCGGCAACCCAGGGGATTAGGTAGACGTCGCATAGTGTACTATCAGTATGTCGCGCAAGGAATGCTTCGCAGAGACATGAGGACGTGCCGCATCCGAGCATCCGACCTAAACCGGCGCCCGTACGATCCTAGCTCCCAACCGCCACAACCAGGCACGACCGCCCGCCCGCCCGCTCCCCGCGCGAGGCACACGCGTTCGCGCCGCTCAGGTGCGGACGGGCTTGATGAGGAACTTCGGGGACGTGTAGTCCGGCGAGTCGCCCACTGCAGCACGAGCGGCCCCGCGTCAATCATTCATCAGCAGGCGCCCCGCGCACGACGCACGGCGACGACGACGACGACGACGACCGGTCTCGCGACGCACCCTGGACCATGTACACCCCCTTCGGCTCGACGCGGGGCACGGCCACGACCGCGGCCGCGTCCGTGAAGTTGACGTTCGTCGCGAGCGGCCGGACTGCATGCGTGCGTGCGTTCAGTCCTCACCGCCGACCGGCCGGGGCTGGAGGCGAACTCGGCACTCACACTCGTGCCAGTGCTGGCCCTCGCCGTTCGCGTACTGGTACCCGAGGCGGATGTCGACGAGGGACGACGCGGTCGCGAGCTCGGCGGGGACGGCCCACTTGACGATCGCCTGCTCGTCGATGTACCTACCACTCGTCGTTCGCGACGGGGCGGATGATGTTGCCCGTGTCGGCCGCGCGGGCGGTGGCGGCGGCGGCGAGGAGGGCGGCGAAGGCGGCGACGAGCTTGGTGGAGAACATGGCTGCGACCGAGGGGTGGCTGGGGTGAGGAGTGTAGAGGTTGCGGAGGAAGGATGAAGAGGGAGTCGCAGGCTGCGTTCTGGAGACTTACAGGGCGAGCACAGGGCTTATATGCATCCCCAAGCCGCCATGAAGCCAAGGCTTGCGCGGGGTCCCAGAGGGACATGCTGTTACGAGTAGGCTGGCTCGTCGTCGCGTGTCGGGGCGGCAGTCAACCATCGCCACAGGCCTTCGGTACACATTGCCCCGGTGGTTCTACCCCACCGGTCGAACGCGGCAGCCAGCCAGAAAACTCAATAGACAGTGCTTTGGCGGAAAGGAGGCTGAGTCGGGCAGCGGGATCACCGCAGAGCGCACACCGCATATGACGATGAAGCACCGTCTGCGTGTTCAGATAGCGAAGGTTGATGGTCATACATCATGGCCCGGCACGGCCTGTGCGCGAGTCCCCAAGCATGGCCATCAGTGAACATCCGTCCTCTAAGGACAATATGAAGAGTGGAATTTGCACCACACAACGTCGAACGTCTGCACCCGCTGGCTCGCCTCAGATGGTATGCCACGCGTATGCGTCGCCGTACCGTCACGGTCTCTCGGGCGCATCGACCGTCTGCTCGACGCTTTCAACGTTCGGCACAAGATGCTAGCCGTACTTTTTCGTCAGTATACTAAGCCGGCGAACGGAAACGACCACACATACCGCATCCGAGCCTGAGCCGTCGGGGCTGGCAATCGACAAGAGCGCTCGCTTCAACGACGCGCTATGCGCATCCAGTCGGCACGGACGCGTAAAATCACTGACCATTCGTATGCGTCCCCATTGCCTTCTAGTCGACCGCGCAGCGTGCAAGCGTCGTGTCCACGCAAAAGGTGACCACGAGGCCATGGGGCGCGACGCTTGGGGTCTCTTCAACTTGCTCGCAGTGGCAGTGCACCGCGCTCTAGATCTCATCTGACTCCACGCCGGTGGCGGCCGGGCGACAAGATCTATGCTGTACTGAGTAGTATCACTCACGCCGGCCAGGCATGGCGTAGTAGCATCCGTCATGTCGACAAGTCAAAGAAATGCAGAGCGAATTCTGCACAGGCTATCTGCATCGTGTTGATTGAATTCTTACCTGTGTCTCTCCGGGGAAGACGTCGCAGCTAAGTACCTCCGCGCATCCGACGTTGGTCATCGCGTCAGCCAATGTACCGTAAGAGGTCTACTTGTGCCTTATTCCGGCCCACACGCCTCAGTCATTATCCCCGGAAGTATGCCTGGACCGCACTCGTTGGCCCAGAAAGAGTAGCAGAAAGAGTAGCAGAAAGACGATGCAAGTCGTGTCGATCGTGGAAGGAACCCTAGACAGACGTCAACAAGCACTGGACGAATGTCTACTCGAAGCGAAGTACGGCCGTCCGACCAGCTGCCAACCCCGCTCCAACCGCCACCGCCCACGATCGCAAGCGGCGCAGCGTCACGGGGTTACGCTACCCCGCCCCAGGCTCAGTTCCGCGCGGGCTTGATGAGGAACTTCTGAGAGGTGAACTCGGGCGAGCTGCCCACTGCAAAACGGCGCGCAAGCAAGTCAGCCACCGTCAGACACCACGGCGCCGAGCGCGCGCAAGCCCCAGGACTGTTACGCACCCCGGACCTTGTACACCCCCATGGGCTGGACGTCCGGTACGGTCACTATGACCGCCGCATCGTTGAAGTTGACGTTCGTCGCGAGGGGCGCAACTGCCGGGGGGAAGCACATCGCGCCAGACCCATCATCCGGAGCACGGGGCCCTGGCACGCACACTCGTCCCAGTGACCGTCGTTGCTGTTCGCGAGCTCGTACCCGAGCTGTATGTCGACACGGAAGTTGGCGCTGGCGTTGTCCGCGGGGATGGCCCACTTGACGGAGGCCTGGTCGCCGACGTACCACACGTCCTGCGCGACGGGGCTCAAGATGCCGCTCCCGTCGGGCCGCACAAGGCCTCGCGCGTTGTTGGCTTCGGCCGCGCTCGCGGTGGCGGTGGCGGCGAGGAGAGTGACGAAAACGGCGACGAACTTGGTGGAGAACATGTCTATGACTAGAGGGAGGGAAGGGGATGAATGTGGGTGGTGGTGACGGAGGATCGAAGGGCGAGTCGCAGGCTGCGTTCTGAAGCATCCCGGGGCGACCTCTGAGCTTTTGTGCGTCTCCTTCCGAGCGCATGCAGTCTTCGTTCGGGATTCTGTCAGTATGAGTTTACGACAAGGCTGGAGCGCCGCCGCGCTTCGCGACGGGAGGGACTCCGAGCTACGTTCATGGGTCTTCGGCGCACCGGTCCCCCAGTGGTCCTACGCGACTTGCCAAGGGTTCCAGAGAGTCCCTAGACTCGAAAAGTAGGCAGTGAGTCCGCAACACGGAGGCTGCGTGAAGCAGCGGAATCACAGCAAAGCGGCGCTAGCACCGCTTGTGTGTTCGGACACCGAGAGTGAATCGGGGGTTGATGGCGAATATTATCCGTTCATCGCCGATTAGAGGGTGTCAGAACATTTCCAGGAGAAATGGTGGTGAGTCCGTTTGCTTGTAGCAATAGCGATATGTTAAGGTCTGTCCTCGAACTAGCTCCCCAAAGAAAAGGGCATTGGCGGTGGTTCACCCACCACTGATAGCATTGAAGGCCAACAGCATGAGTCAAACTACGTCATTGCGAGAGAACTGGATTCTGATCAATCGCCCAGAACATACGCAAAACATTGGAGCACACTCTTGCATGTGTCCAGCGGGTGTGCGTTCGCCGACACCTCGCGTCCCCTGCGCCTACACTGTGGCCGTCAGCACCTCGCTCATATTTGACAACAAGTGGCGGGCTGCGAAGGAATACTTACATACAAACAACAAAACGCCGAGATAATAGGCTAACGCGCCCACACATACTATCCGAAGTCCGCTGGACAAAGGGTTGTCCGTTCCGCTCATTTGTCGTGTCCTGCTTGCCGGCGATTACACACTATCCTGCGCATGATGTTCACCCTAACTGCTCTTAAGCGTGGGTTATTGGAAGAATGCAAGGGATCCATATATTAGTAGTGCCGTAGTCCGTGGCCTTGAAGCCGTATGTGAATTAGTGCAGCGACGCCCCCCCGCTCTGTGATCGAACGCGCCTGTCAGCCTACCGCGTCCGAGTGCAATCACGAGCGCGACACGCACCTGAACGAGCTCGATCTCCCACTCCTGCAGCTCATGTTTCCACAGCCGCGGCGGCGCCTGCCAGAACTCCTGGAATACAGGCCCCTGCGAGCCGCTCGTCGAGGACGACGCTGAGGACGAGGACGGGCCCGCAGGCGCGGCGGAAGGCGAGCTCTGGAACTTCTTCAAGAAGTCAGAGAACTGCTGTTTGAGCTCTGGGGGCGCGAATGGGTGCGGATGCTGCTCCTCTGGCTCTGCGAGTGCGAGTGCGCGGGTTGGTTAGCGCCGATGGTCGCGTCATAGGCCGGGACGAGAGACGCGTACTTGCGGGCCACTGCCGCTTGCCAATGAAGCGGATGAGGGGTTTGTGCGCGTTCGCGAGGCGGAGTGTAGGGAGCATTGTGGTCGTGGTCGTTGTGGACGGTGAGAGGAGAGTTGGACGAAAGGTATGCTCGGGCCTTCGGCCGAGTCCGGCCCAGCGCGATCGACGCGCTCCTTCCCCGCATGGGCGCTTGCTACACAGACGCGACGAGCTCGAGCTGTGTTCGTCCGATGGATATCCATACAGTACTAAACACACTTCTGTCCATCGCAATCTACAACATTGAGTTGAACTCCGCAAGTCACCAGTCGTCCGATGTCTCGACCTCCCCGACATCCAACGGCGGCCAGAACGAATCAGTTTCCTCAGGGTCTCTCTCCGCGACCTTCTCGCCCGCCTCTTCACTCTTGCCCTTCGCCTCTCCTGTTGTTGTACCCTCCGCCGGTCTGCGCGTACGTCCAAGCTTCTCTATCGCCTTCCAGAACATATCCTCCGCATTCTGGGTGGCAGCATCCGCGATTGCGGGCAGCAGAGGCGTGTATGGGGGCGTGATAATGATATTCGAGCTAGTAGCGGAGGGAGACTGCGGAGGGACCGGTTGCTGGGTGTAAAAGACGGTAAAGAGAGGCGTAGCGGGCTGAGCCTCTGGCGACGTAGTCGGCGGTGCCGTCAGTGTAAGTGTGGCGTCAAGGTACGGTCGCAGAAGCTCTTCTGAGCGTCGGTTGTGGTCCAGCGAAGGTAAAGGTAATGATATGTTCAGTACCCCTAGGGACCGCTCACTTGAGCGACACGGTGTAGGAGTATGGTAAACAACTCACATTTGTCTCTCGGTGTCGACATGCTGCCTTCGCCCGTGACAAGCACATGCGCCGCCATTGTTGATGACCCGTTAGGCAGGCTTCCTGGCGGGAAGACTAGAACCGCCGTGTCAACTTCGTGGCTAGGGGATGCTGGTTTAGTGGTTGATTCCTCAGCGTCTTCGGCTAACTCTTCTGTGTCCGTTGGTTCGTCCGGAGCCTCCGTTGGCGTGAAAACCAGAGGCATGTCGACGATCGCGATGCATCTCGCAACTGAGTATACGGAGGCAGTGGAAGAGACAGTGGGACTAGTAGAAGAGTTCGCCTGAGACGCTGGAGGGAAATAGTCGGGAGATGAAACTACAATCTTCGCCGTTAGTGGCTCGTCAAGATCTTCAAGTTCCACTCGATATCGCGTCCCTTCATCCGACCTTGACGGGCTCTTCTCGTTCTGTACGGTGCTGTCGGAGGTGGACGAGGGTGGTTCGACAGCGAGCACCCGGCGTCCGAGGATATACGTTCCACCCTTGACGGCAGACGTGCGACAGAACCCTTGCGCTGTCTCGCCCAAGCCGCCATAATGTCCAACCAGGAAGGGAGAGGCTCCATAGCGCCCAGCCGAGCGGAGATATTGGCGGATCCTCTGCAGTGCAGGAAGCGTGGGCTCTAGCATACACGGACAGTATCAGCAAAAAGTCATGTTCCATGATAACCCTACCGCCGCACCCTCTGCAGACGTACAGAATGCTAACGCGTATGTGATTGCAGTAGCCGGCTTGTCGCTGAGACTGAACGTATCCCTGAGGAATTGCACGAACGGCGTCTGCTCCTTCCCCTCCAGCTCTTTCTTGCCTTCAAATTCCCCCGCAGAAAACATGAGGAAGCGCATCAAACGCCGCTTCTCCACCAGTGAAAGCGCCTTGCTCTTGAACACGTCCTCTTTGCTGCCCGGCACGCTCTGCACGAAGCCGGGGCGGTCGTACACCGCGACCTTCTCCAGCAGCTTGAACGAGCCGTATCGAGAGACGCCAGAGGCAATGAGGGAGTCAATGTGCGCGCCTGCTGAAGGCACGATCGACGGAGCGAGTGACAGAGAGTACTGTCTCGACTGAGGCGGGATGGTCTGGGAGCGCGAAATGGAAGTGTATCGCGTCCTCTGGTTCCTTAGATACTCGGAGGGCGCACCAGCAGCGCTGGCTGCCCGCGCATCTGCCCATGCGGCGAGCTCGTCAACTGTCAGCGAGGCTTCGTCTCCGCCGTAGTACTGGTTGTGGTCGACGTGTGCGACCCTGAAGCCTGCTTTGGAGAGCGCGCTGGAGCGATGGGCCGTCAGATGTGGGCGACCGGGAGAGAAGACATACTACTGTGCTCACGCGGCGACGATGGACTCGGACAGTCCGGTTCCGAGCACGACGACGTCAAAGTCCATTCCTGCGGTGTAGTGGTCAAACAGAGTAAAATCAAGAGAGATGGCGGCACACGAGCGCGAGTAGAGAGAGCCTCGCGCGTTCTTGCTGAGAGTGCTGAGCGCGACTCGCAGCCGATCGGGGGACCGGTACAACGGGCCGAGGCGGATCAGACGCACGAGCCACCGGCAAAGACCGACCCGCAGGCGCCTCCGCCGGTTTCCCTCTTTTGCAAAAATTTGGCGCGGCTGTTTTGTCCCAGGCCCCTCCGCTCTTTCTCTTCTTACCTCTTCCTCCTCCTCCACCCACCCGACCCCTCCTCTTCCTGCCCCCCTGCCTCCCCTTTTACGCCATGGCCAAATCTGCAGAGAAGAAGGTCGACAAAAAGGCCGACAAGAAGGCCGCGAAGAAGGCTGCGGCGGCCTCCCCCGCAAAGGCGGTTACGTCTAAGCCCATCTCTTCCGCTGAGATCCTGAAGAAGGCCAAGGAGCAGGTGTGTATCTCCACTCTTGACCATTGCTGTGCGTGCTTACTCATGATGTGCAGGCCAAGTCCAAGAAGGGCAAAAAGCCGGAGAGCAGCAGCAGCAGTGAGGAGTCGTCGGAGTCGGAGTCTGAGGAGGAAAAGCCTACGCCCAAGGCGAAGAAGGCGAACGGCAAGGTGTGTAGTGTCGATCGTTACGGTACCTTCTTGCACCTAACTTGTATCGCAGGCAGCTCCCGCTGCCAAGGCCAAGAAGGGCAAGAGCTCCAGCTCCGATTCCGACTCTGATTCGTCCGAGTCTGAGAGCGAGGCCCCTGCGGCTAACGGCAAGGTGTGTACAATTCTGTTGGTCACTATCTCAACTCAGTTCACTGAGAGGATTGATAGACCAAGGCTGCCGCAAAGCCCAAGGCTGCTGCCAAGAAGGGCAGTTCGAGCGAGGAGTCTTCATCGTCCGAGTCCGAGTCAGAGTCTGACTCCGACAAGAAGGCTGCCCCCAAGGCTGCTGCCAACGGCAAGGTACGTATACAATCCAAGCCATTGCACAGCAAGTATTCATATGTTAAGCAGAAGGCCGCCTCTTCCGATAGCTCCTCTGAAGAGAGTAGTGAGTCGGAGTCTGAGGATGAAAAGCCCAAAGCTGCACAGGTAAAGGCAGCTGCGAAGAAGGCGTCCTCGTCCTCGTCTGAGGACGACAGCTCGTCCGAGGAGGAGGCCCCCGCGAAGGCCGCCCCCACCTCTGCGAAAAAGGCTACCCCCGCGAAGCCCGCGGCGAAGGCTACCCCTGCGAAGAAGGCCGCTTCTAGCAGCAGCGAGGAGAGCAGCTCTGAGGACTCCGAGGACGAGGCCCCTGCAACGAAGAAGGCAGAGAAGAAGTCCGAGTCCTCTTCAGAAGAGTCTGACTCTGATGCCGATTCTTCGGATGAGGATGTGGACATGGCCGATGCGTCGGCAGCACCTGCCAAGGGTACGTCCTGTCTACCTCGACAAAGTTTGTAACTGACATCTCCTAGGCAAGCGGAAAGCTGAGGACGACTCTGCTGCCCCCACCAAAAAGGTCAAGGTGGCCAACGGCGACGCGGTCACCGCCGACAACTCGGAGGGCACCAAGACCATCTTCGTCGGCCAGCTCTCGTGGAATGTCGACAACGACTGGCTCGCGCAGGAGTTCGCGGAGTGCGGTGAGGTCGTCTCCGCGCGCGTCCAGATGGACCGCAACACGGGCAGATCCCGCGGCTTTGGCTACGTCGAGTTCGCGACCCGCGAGGCCGTTGAGGCCGCGCTCAAGCTGAACGGAAAGGAGATTGACGGCCGCGCCGTGCGGATTGACGAGAGCGAGCAGCGGGACAAGACAGAGTCGCGCGAGAAGCGTGCCCAGAAGTTCGGCGACAGCCCGTCCGAGCCCTCCCCTGTCCTTTTCGTCGGCAACCTCAGCTGGAACGTAACCGAGGACCAGGTCTGGGAGGTCTTCGGCGAGTACGGCGACGTCAAGAACGTGCGCCTGCCCACTGACCGCGAGACGGAGCGCCCGAAGGGCTTCGGTTACGTCGAGTTCACGGACATCGAGGCGGCCAAGAAGGCGTTCGAGGGCCTCGCGGGCACCGAGATCGACGGGCGCCCCATCCGTCTGGACTACTCCCAGCCCAGGGACAATAACAACGGTGGCGGACGTGGTGGCCGTGGCGGCGGACGTGTGAGTGCCCTCTTGTGTGCTTGACTTGCGCAGCAGCTGAACAAAGTCTGCAGGGCTTCGGCGGTGACCGTGGTGGCCGTGGCTTCAGCCGCGGTGGTCGGGGCGGCGGACGCGGCGGCTTCGACCGCGGCCGTGGTGGCCGTGGCGGCGGTCGTGGTGCCCCCCGTGGTGGACGCGGCGGTGCGCGCACTGGAGCCATCGCTCCCGCCGAGGGCAAGAAGACGACGTTCTGAAAGCGAACGTGATTGCGCAGATCATCCTGCCTGGTGCTGTCCATGTCTCCCCGATGTATGCTATCATCCCCCTGCCCCATGTTCTCTTGATGTAGTTAGGACCCTGTCTTGGCGTGTCTTCTCTCGATCATCTATGGATGCATGCATATACTGCATTTGTGCTTTTCACCCCTTGGGCAATGTCTGCTTCTCTACGTATCCCCTTCCACGCTTGTCAATCATAACGAGTGGCAAGTCAATTATGCGGGAGTCGTCGCTGAAGTGCACTGGTCGTTCAGATATCCGACTGTCCACGCGTTGTCATACTTGCAGAACACAGGCCAGTCGTTGTATTGAAGTCGTGCATGTTACAGCAGCAACTCGTATGTAAATACAACAGCGCTATGACGAAGCATGATCAACGAAGAGTATCTAGAAGAGGGGGTGCCTCGGATCGCGACCGTGCTGAGCCGCGGCCACGCGTAGGGACCCGCGGGCGGACAGAGCAGAGGCGACTTGCAGGCAATTCTAGTATGTCGGACTTGAGAGCCAGGTGCTCTATTGAGAGCTTCCGGGAGAAGTCGGCATGTTAACTGAAGGATCGAAGCAAGGAAGCTATGGGAGTTGAGGGTGAGTTTGGTCTCAGAGGAGGGTTCGAGACGCATGAGATTGCTTACCAGCTTGGGCCGCTGCCCTGCAGGAAGGCTGGAACACCTGTGACCAATGTCGTATCGAACGCGTCGACGATCGTCGCATCGTGCTTTCGTTACCAAAGGCGACTTCAGCGCGGAGTGGGACTCCCTACGAGCGTGGATATGACAGCTCCCAGTGGGTGCGTGGTCATGGCAAGGTATCAAGAGTGAGATGGGGCGCCCTAGGTAGCGACGGTGCTGAGCCGCGGCCGATGCGCGTGGATGCGCGGCTGCTGTGACAGAGCATAGAGGCGACTTGTGGGCGTTCACTATGTATCGAACAGGCTCGAGACCCCGGCGCTCTGTTGAAAGCTTCCGGGAGGAGTCGTCGGGAACGGTGTATTGATGGAAGGATCGAAGCAGGGAACCTGCGAGTGTCTCAGGTGAATTCGATGACAAAGGGTTGAGAGCCGCATGAGCGTGCTTACCATTTTCAGTGGAGAGGGAGGGGTTGCCAATACCGTATCAAACGCTTCAGAGATCGTCGCATCGTGCTTTCGTTCCCTTGGGGAACTTGGGGCGCGGAATGGGACTTTCTACGAGCGCTCGGATGCGATAGAGGTCTTGAGCGGCTTGGGTAGGGGGAGGGGAAGGGGTCGTCCGGGGCACAAGGCCTCGGGGCCGCCGTCTGTGAAAGAGGCGGCCAAGAAAAGTTATGTTGTGAGGTGCGAGGAGGAGAGGGAGAATGCTGAGGATGAGGAGGAGTAGGAGGCGGAGGAGGCGTCGCGAAGACGTGGTCATGAGGTATGCTTGCCGATCGCCATGAGCAAGACGTAGTGGGGTGTGGTCAAGGGAGGAGGACAATCATTTCCGTGTCTGATGAAGGGTATATATACTCGTCCCCAAACTCTACTTAGAGATGATCAGCAACTGGTTGTCCCGGTCAGCCAGGTCAGCCCCAGGCGCGATCGACTTTCTATGCCGGATTTGGTTGTGTGCATACTCTTTGCGGCTACACACCATCAGCCTCGCAAGCCGCCGGTAGCCTCGTGGCGCTTCAACGTCAGCCGCATCGACCATAGTTCTAGGCAAGGGGCCTGCGAGGTAGTATAGAAGATATACCTCCCTCACCCAGCCGCCCTTCAGCATCTTGCTACATCTCACATCTTGTAACGTGTCCGACTGCATAGATCTGACCATTGTAGAATTTTGCGCCCGCCCACAATTCGTGAGCATTAATGGGGTAGTGGTAACCTGGGTCGTTGCCATCGACCCGCCGGGGGTTCGATTCCCCCTTAATGCATTCATTTTTCTCCTTCTACCTCGGGAGAAACGGTACTTTGATTCTGCAACCACAGCAGTAGTGCGAGCGCACCATCCTAGCTGGCAAAAAGCATGCACAGACTGACTCGACTCGCCCGGAGCAGACTACTCGTGGGCGCCAAAAGTATGGAAACACCTGCCTGTTTTGGTAGCTCATTTTGTTACAGCCCGGTTTCATGTATTTCAACAGTTCTTCATATCAAAGCATAAGCATTAGGAAGCATGGATAATTGTGTGTTATATGATACATTCAAAATCTGGTTTGCTTCCCATGAACTTTCAGCACCTCCCGAACTCTCGCCCCCATCTTTGATGTCTCCCGCCTGACCACTTTATCTGGCATCTCCTCCCACGCCACCTTCGCTGCTTCCCAAAGCGAGTCAAGGGACTTGTAGGCACCAGGGGTATCTTGCACCTGCTTCTTCAGCTTGAACCAGAGTGGCTTGATTGGGTTCAAATCGGGGGAACTTGGAGGGTGCTCGAGTTGCTTGATCCCTAATCGCTGGCGAGCCTTCTGCATAATCTTCGCCTTATGGGCTGGGGCACCATCTTCCACCACCAGCATCCTCTTACCCATCTGATCCTGCATCTGTGTATAGAATGCAAGGAGAGGGCCTTTGAGGACCTGTGCCACGTACCTCTCTGCATCAAGACCACCATGACCCCATGAGGTGCGAGACTCTGATGAGTCCTGCTCAGATCGGGGCAGGTCTAGATGCACAAGAGGCCCCTTCCTTCCATGCACAATGCAGCCCCAGACCATTACAGTCTCTTTGCTGGCTGTCTGAAAGCTAGGTGCAATGCACTCTGGCAAATTACTCTCGCCTTGGCGACAGGTAACATACCGGTGAGTGACAACCTGCCCTAAGTGCAGCGCAGTCTCATCTGTCCAGATGACTTGCGCCCAGTCCCTTTTCAGGTTCTGGCGTGCCCATCTGACACATTTACGCCTGGTTGCAATGGAAAGGTAGAGCTTGCAACGGGCAACATACCGGCGATATCCTGCCTTCCTCGCAACCCGACGGACCTGCGACTCCGTATACCCTCCTGCTGTTACGACGATCCTAATGGTAGAACGGTATCTTTTCTCTTTTCCCTTTTCCGTCACTCTTCCTCGACCCGTCGTTCACCCGGTAGCACGACATCATCCTGCTACTGGCTCCCACGGATGTTATACTTTACTCTCACGCTGTCAGCACTGCCACGTCAGCACCGCCAGTGCTTCGTCAGCACTGCCACTGTGCTTCGTCAGCACCGCCACCGTTACG